>JASDQU010689444.1:14048-38625 GCA_032191745.1 Picea mariana | reverse complement strand
AAGCCACCCTCTGAGCACCTTAACCTTGACAGAGAATCACTCCGGAAGCAAACCCTAGGCTAGATAGCCAAACAAAGGGTAGCGCACCTTTCCCCAAGGATAGCGCATCAACAAGAGCTGATCAGATAGTCCAAACCCTAGACAAGAGATAATCTAAGCGTAACTTCTAGCTGCAACAGCTGCAACGACAACTCTCCTCCAAACTTGTGCATAAACTGGGCAACTGCAGTGCGCACAAGTGCTATTCTGCAATTCTGAGACTGCCTACCAGAATGAGAACTGGCCTCCTGTATTTATACTAATTCTGGCTAACTGCCTGGGTTGACTTCTCATTCTAGGTATCTGTCTATTCAATATTTATTATTATTTCTAGCTGACTTATTTTCTTGGAGGCTAATAATCTGATATAAGTTATCTTCTTGAGCCAACAAGTATTCTAGGGTTATTAGCCAACTCATTAGGGTTTCTTCTTTCTTCCCAGAGTATTCTATCCATGCCAGGTTTACACGTGGAGGTAGATACCTCCCACAACTACCATAATATCAACATTTATAACCATATAAAACACGCAGAAAGGAATATGCCATGGTCACGGAGAATATAACCCCCATCCTCCGCCATTTTAGCGGAAGGTTTTAACCATTGTGCAAATGCTTCCACATTTAGCGGAGATTCTTCTTAAATTTAATATTAAGTTGTGGTTTAGTGCGGATAGGGGGTTAGATCCACACCCTATATATTGGGAACATATCCCAATGCACTAGACATATCCCTATGCACACATCTCGAGAATGCATATATATCGAGGCATGCTGATTTCAAGACATGACACAGATTTCAAGACTATATAAAAGCATTGAAGTATGCGCAAGTACAAGCTAAGTTTTGTGTTGCATCGTAAAGCATGCCATGAGGTATATTGACGTAACATAGGCAACTTTATACTCATTTTTCATGATTTTTTGCAAGGATCATGAATTTGAGGTCTATTTCATGATTTGAGGTCATTTGTAAAAGTATTTGCTCAATTTTCCATTAACCAACATTTAATGTATTATTTTACGTGCCAAAGAGGGTGAAATTGAGCCAGTTTGGAAATTGGTAGACTTTGTAGTCAAAATTCTTAGAATTTCGCAAGGATTTCAATGATGAAGTTATTTTCTTGTTTTGAGTAATGAAATTTAAGAGTATCCATTAAATTGACATATATGAATTATTTTACATGTGATTTTGGTATTTTGAGATAGAGAAAACAATTTTCATTGGATTGAAGCGAACTTAAAGATGAAACAAAAGTATATAATTTGAGTTCTTTTATTTTCTATTGTGTCATCTCACTATCATTAAAAAATCTAATCTTCAGTTTATGAATTTTTGGGTTAAAAAAACATCATCATAATTATGCAAACCACCCCAATACGATCAATAAATTATTCTAGATCAAGTTAGATATTGCATGTATATATGTAAAGAAATAAGTAGTGTCTAAGGATTTTCGGATCAAGTGGTATCAGAGATAGTTTTGGCGTGTGTTGCAAGTTGTTGTTGTGACATAAGATCCAAGAGTTCAGTTGGTGAAGATCTTGTAGATGTAGATTTTAACCTTGTACAATATTTACTGCAAACAAATTTTCAGTAAAAGAACAAAAAAGATACAATGGCAAATACAAACATTACACAAAGGTTTTTCTCCTAGAAATCCAAATCGGGAAAACCAACATATTCTATATTCATTCATCATGATACATTTTTTACAATACAATATACATATAGGAGCCAACGACATCCAAAACCCTAACCCAATGACTTGGATTAGTCAACAACCCTAATTCCTTAACCGGAAATAGAAAACCATCGACAAAGAAACCATGTGCCGAAAAACCACATAAATATGTGACATGTTTCTCAAGGAAGAAATTTTTTTCTCGGGGGCGCTTCCCTCGAACCCCCACGTAGGGGGATTCACCCCCTTGCACCCCCCAAGGGGGGGCCTAGCGCCCCCCCTATAACCCCCCATGCACACCCAATATATAACACATACCCAACATTCTCCCACTTGTTGTTTTCTTTGCATACAGGGGGTTTCATGGTTACATAGTCAACAATCCAGGGCAGTAATGCCCATGGATCCTCTACACCAAGAGAACTTCTCAGTGCTCACAGATTTTGTTAATGAATCTGCAACATTCTTCAAAGTGTCCACCTTCATCAGCAATAATTTCTTTTCTTCAACCATGTATCTCACAAAGTGATATTGAATATCAATATGCTTTGTCTTTGAATGATAAGCGAGGTTCTTCGCCAAAAAAATTGCACTTTGACTGTCACAATCTATCCTTACAACTTGCTGTACCAATCCAATACCTGAACACAATCTTTGTAACCATACTGATTCCTTACTTGCATGAGTGGCTGCCATGTATTAAACTTCTGTAGTTGAAAGTGCCACTACAACCTGTCTTTTTCTCATCCAACTTATTGCTCCTCCAAACAGGTTAAACACATACCCCCTTGTAGATCTCCTACGATCTAGATCTCTATCCCAGTCTGCATCCACAAAGCCATGCATATCCACCACTCTATCCAATCCCAATCTTCCTTCGTAGCACAATCCATAGTTAGCAGTGTCACACAAATACCTGAAAACCCTTTTTACTGTTGTCCAATTCTCCTTCCCTGGTTTTGACATATAACTTCTCAAAACTCCCACTGCATGTGTAATGTCCGGTATGGTACAAACCATTACATACATCAAACTGCCATTGCACTCACATATGGAACATGAGACATGTCCTCCTCCTCTTCCTGTGTCTTGGGACACTGATCCACAGATACCTTTACACCAATAGGAATAAGAACCTTGACCGATATACATTCCTACATATTAAACCTCTGCAATAATGTCTCGACATATTTTCTTCGATTTAACTAGAGTTTCCTCTTTTTCGATCTCTTTTAATTTCCATGCCCAAAATGAAATTTGAAGCACCGATATCCTTCATGTCAAATTTAGAGGACAACTGAGTTTTCAAATCTTGGATAATCTCCTTGTTGTTTCCTATCAACAACATGTCATCTACATAAAAGGCCAAATAAATCAAATGATCACCAATTAATTTAAAATACACACAATGATCCTCTTTTCTTCTTGTGAAGCCAAGTCCCAGCATATAAGTATCAAATTTTTGATACCACATCCTTGGTGATTATTTTAAACCATATAGGGACTTTTTTCAGCTTGCATACCAACTCCCTCTTTCCCTTCACAACATAACGTTCTGGTTGCTTCATATAGATTTCTTCTTCCAGATCCCCATGTAGGAATGTTGTCTTCACATCCATTTGTTCTACTTCAAAATCAAATGAAGCAACAACAGATAACATAAATCTTATAGAGGTTAACTTGGCAACATGAGAAAAAATCTCACCAAAATCAATTCCCTCAAACTGGGAATAACCCTTTGCTACTAACCGAGCTTTGTATTTATCCACTTTTCCTTCTGCATTCAACTTATTTTTAAATACCCATTTGCTGCCAATGGGATTTCTCCCAATCAACAACTCCACTAGATCCCAAGCCTCATTCTTATCCAAAGATTCCATTTCTTTGTCCATGGCCCTTTTCCAGAGATTTCCATCCTCTGAATCCACTGCCTCCCTGACAGTTCTAGGATCATCATTAGTAATAGAAAAAGAAAAATTTGAATGGAAATCAGATGGAGTATACCTTTCCGGTAGCCTTCTTTCTCGAACCGATCTCCTCAATACTAAAGTATGAGGATCTTCTTCTTCTGATTCCTGTTCTTCTATAGAGTCTGACTCATCATCCTTTAAATCAAACTCCATTTTCTCAGGTTCTTCCTTACTTGGTAGGACTTCCTTTTTAATAACATCTTTGTATCTACACTTCTTCTTGAGATTCTTTCGATCCCTTATTTTTCTCAATTTTGGATATACATTGCTTCTTGTAGTGTCCTTCTTTTCCACATCTCCAGCATACCTTTACAAACTTTCTGGGAGATTTATATCTACCCTTAGACTTAGATCTTCCACTTGAGAACTTAGATATATTTCTTTCCTAGGAATAGTCCTCTTGCAAATAATGCGTCTGTTCTCTGTCCATCCATATTCTTCCATCTCATCTCCTCCGACAACAAGGATGAGAATACTTCATCAAACTTCAAGGCAGTTGTATTACTGCCTATGGCCACAACCAGACTATCCCAGGAGTTTGGTAAAGCACACAGTAAACTGATACATTTATCTTCATCTGAAATTTTAATCTCAACAGATACTAACTGACTTACCATAATATTGAAGGCATTCAAATGCTCTGCCACAAAGTCTTCATCTCTCATCCTCAGGTTATACAACTTATTTCTTAGGAATAGTTTATTTACGACGGACTTAGACTGATACATCTTCCCCAACTTTTCCCATAAATCCTTGGCTGTAGCTTCCTTTGACACATTCAGTAATACTGAATCTGAGAGGCACAATCAGATTGTACTCTTTGCCTTTCGATCCAACTTTTTCCAGTCATCTGTTGAAGTTCTTGTAGGTGCAGTACCTGGATCTACCGTGATCCACTGATCTCTGTCCACCAACAGATCTTCCATATTGAGCTTCCACAACTATAAACTTTGCCCATTAAAATTCTCGATCTCCATTTTAGAATTGCTTGCCATTTCTTTTCACCCGAAAACTCAATACCATAGATCTCCCACTGTAACAAGGATTATCATAGTCCTGAGCTAAACCCTTGACCACAAAGGCGTCCCCCTGAAGCCAACAAAGATCTGATACCAATTGTAGATTTTAACCTTGAACAATATTTACTGCAAACAAATTTTCAGTAAAAGAACAAAAAAGATACAATGGAAAATACAAACATTACACAGAGATTTTTCCCCTGGAAACCCAAACCGAGAAAACCAACATATTATATATTCATTGATCATGATACATTGTTTACAATACAATATACATATAGGAGCCAACGACATCCAAAACCCTAACCCAATGACTTGGATTAGTCAACAACCCTAATTCCTTAACCGAAAATAGAAAACCATCGACAAAGAAACCATGTGCCGAAAAACCACCTAAATATGTGACACGTTTCCCAAGGCATAATTTTTTTTTTCCAGGGGCACTACCCCCAAAACCCCACACAGGGGGGCCTAGTGCCGCCCCCCCTATAACCCCCCTGCATGCTCGACGCAATGCAGATACTACTACTCGTGCAAATAATATAACATGTACCCAACATCAGACTCTTATCAAGAAAACAAGATGAGTAAAGTTCTCATGAAATTGATACTGCAAGAGAACATTAATTGGAAAATCCAAAAGGAGAATTCTGAGCTAAGAATGCAGTTGCAAGATCTTGAGGAAGAGAAGCAAAGGATACAAGATCGATTGTTATGTCATGAATATTTCCACATGAGTATTTTTCATGAACTAGAGAGAAAGTTTGCAGATAATGGCACCATCAATTAGTAAAGTTGGACAAGTAGAGAATGAGAAGTCTCTAGTGCAAGAGAAACTATCTCCCTCCAAGGACATGATAGAGAAAGAAGACTCCTCATATTATTCTTTCTCTGATCAAGATGGAGAGTGCTAGAGGGTAGCTAAAGCAAATAAAATTTCAAATGAAGAAGTCCTACATAAACAATTGGCCTTACCTTCCAATCCAGAGAAGAGTAACATGTGTAAGGAATCTGCAAAAGAAGATGCACATGCTATAGGTGAAGGAATGAATACTTTTACCATTGGTGAATGGTATAGTTATCCATGTGCTTCCTTTGGAACTAGAAACCATGATGTGTAGGAGTGTCGAAGAAGACATTATGTGCAAGTAAATACCTCAAAGAAGAAGGCAGATAATTTCTCAAGTCAGAGGAAAAGGAGAAAATGATAAGAAGGGATGGTGGTTCGTGGAATAATATGATTTGAACTTATTGTGTTAAGAGTGGACACCATATTGAGAAGTGTTGGACACTTTACCCTCACTTATGTTTGAAGTAGAAAAAAAAAGATGTAAAGGCACTTGTAAGAAGATAAACAACAAATCTAGATGAAGTCAATGGTCTTACCGAAAGACTTGGGAAATCATACTTCTTGATGGTTGGTCTTGGCAAAGTGATATATGAAGACATAGAATAATGGTTCATGGACAATGGCTCATCTCGCCACATGACCAAGATGAGATCAATATTTTTTACTTTCTCAGAATCCGACACAGATTACTTTGTGGGATCTGGAACCAACACCGAACAAACAATAAGGGGGTATGGATATGTAAGATTCCAACTCGAGTTGGGAGGATTTCTGGGAATCGAACATATGTTGTATGTTCCAGACTTAAATGTAAACCTACTCTTAGTTGCAACATTTGAGGATGAAGGCTATGCAGTCGCATTCCAGAATGGACGAGTACTTGTGTATTCAAGAAAAGCTACTCTAGACACAACAATAGTGCTTCGTATTCACAAGGAGAGGTTATATAGGTTACTAGGAAGACCAATAATATGGTGTAATGATTACTTGAATTCGACATCAAATTCTGCATCAGATTCAATGTTAGATTCAACATCAACGTTAGATGCATTGTTAGAAGTCGGAAGCTGTGAGACTCCTCCCAGTACACTAGGGAGAATGAGTCCATAAGTAAACTATCTTTTAAAATTTTGTAAATATGTATATTTGTAAATATAATATGCATATGTATAAATCTCATGAAGTCTATTAGAAGGATTGTAAGCCAATCATTGTAAATTATAAGAGTGAGAGGGACTCTATAAATTTCCATATGACCACCTTGTATGAGTGAGAGGAATTTTGTAAAGATAGTTTCTATATTGCCACCTTATATGATGTAAAGCGTGAGAGGAACCTCGTTAGAGAGATTCCTAGATAGCCACCTTACACTTTGTTATAGAGTGAGGAATCTCGTTAGAGAGATTTCTAGATAGTCACCTATATGCATATTGTTTTACATTGAGAGGAGTCTCATTATGAAGATTTCTAAGCTTTATAAAACAATATGGACAAATGAATTGTCTTGTAATCAGCTAAAAGGCTACATATGAATCAAATTGTCTTAAACAACATTCTTGAGTTTGAGGAACTAGAGGTGAAGGAATAGAAGGATGCATGCAGTTGGAACATGTAGATCAAAAGTGGAAAGAGCATCGAAGTAATGCAAAACTTTCTAGAAATGGTAAAGGAGAAATATTCCTCTTCAGGAATAAGAGGCATACATGTGCATGCTATAAGCATATTTAAATACTATGTCATGTTCGTATGGATGTATATCTTGAACAAAAGCAATCAAGGACATATGATAATAGTACACGCATAATTCTTTTTCAAGGAAATAACAACAATGGACATAGTATTCATTCAGGGACTCCTACATATACATTAGCAGTATAAGAACAGAGAGTCCAAATGGGCAAGGCATAGATCAACATTCTACTTGGTTTCATATTGGCTGAGATAGACTATCTTCCATATAAGGAGATGGGAATGGATGTTGAAATACATTATACAAGTATTGCATAGATTCAGTGAACATGACTTTTGTTGTTAGGGAATCTAAAAGCCATAACCAAAGCTATATCATATTAGCTACAATGATAGGGGCCAAAGTTAGAGCTATATTCTAGAGAAGCAGATAGAAGTACACTGATCTAGTACCTAAGATCAATCACCCAAGATGAAGACTTATTTCCAAAAGAATTAGCGATATGGAAGAGTGAAGAAACTTCATCACTAAGTTACTGGATATGAACATTTCAGTAAGATGAAAGAGTGAGTTAGAGTTATCATCACTAAGTTGTTGAGTATCTATACTTTTGGAGGTCCAAAAGTTCTTCAGTGGGAAGGTGTGATCCAGGAGGATCTAAGGAACGCTCACAGAGGTCTAGGAGGATCCGCAACGCTCACAAAGGTCCAAGGGGATCCACAAATGCTTGAAATTTGATCATCTCAAATTGTCCTGAAAACAACATCAATGCATAGAGCTCATTGTCATCTTTCCAATGACGCAAATGACACCTCAATCGAAGTTCGTATGCAAAAGTAATAAGTGGTTAAATTTCGGGTCAAACAGACAAAGTTAAATATCAAAGGGAAAAAAGAGGTGAAACGTGTCACCACTGCAAGGGTGACACATGGCACATGTTCGTATAACATGTGATGTGGCACATACTTAGTTNATCACATGTTATACGAACATGTGATGTGGCACATACTTAGTTGGCAAGTGATGTGGTAGGTCGTGCCTGCAGGTGGTTCAGTTGCAGGTTGACAAATGGTCGAATTTTTGAATGACACGTGGCATCTATGAGCCAACGAGAGGTCACCACGTGGAGATCTCCCATTGGCCAATGTTGGTATGGTTATGTAAAACATTTGGGAGTCGACGGGGGTCGAACCTGTGACCTCCCAAAGCCTCAACACATGCCCCATTATCAACGCGCCATAACATAAGTCTTAACCATACTATATGTTCAATTTTATTTGAAGTTATGTAATGGTTCGTTTGGGGGAGAAAAGGGGCCGAGGACTAGCCCCAACCCTCGGTCCACATATATTACCACATGACCCATACCATAGTACCCGAGGGGCTTAACACTATTTTCACGAGAGATGTTATATGCCACACACACACACACACACACACACACACACACAGTTTACAACTATATACTATATATATAAACATATAACCAACATATTGTTCCATATGCTATATATAATATGGTTTTATAACCATATAAAACACACCAAAAGGAATATGCCAAGGTAGTGGGGAATAGAACCCCCAACCTTCGCCATTTTAGCGGAAGGTTTTAACCATTGTGCCAACGCTTCCTCATTTAGCAAAGATTCTTCTTAAATTAGTATTAAGTTGCAGTTTAGTGCGAATTGGGGGTTAGATCCTCACCCTATATATCGAGCACAGATCCCAACTCACTGGATAGATCCCTATGCACACATCCCGATATTGCACAGATATCGAGGCACACAGGTTTAGAGATAGGGCATGGATTTCAAGATTGTATGAATGCATTGAAGGGCATGGATTTCAAGATTGTATGAATGCATTGAAGCAGGTGCAAGTACAAACTATGTTTTGTGTTGCATTGTAAAGTGTGCCATGAGGTATATTGACGAAACATAGGCAACTTTATACTCATTTTTCATGATTTTTCGCAAGGATCATAAATTTGAGGTCTATTTTGTGATTTGAGGTCATTTGTAAGTCTTTTCGAAATTTTCCATTAATGAACATTTAATGCATTATTTTGCGTGCCAAAGAGGGTGAAATTAAGACAATTTGGAAATTGGTTTACTTTATAGTCAACATTCTCAGAATTTCGCAAGTATTTCAATGATGAAGTTGTTTTCTTGTTTTGAGTAATGGAATTTAAGAGCATCCATTAAATTGACATATGTGAATCATTTTACATGTGATTTTGGTATTTTGAGATGGAAAAAGCAGTTTTCATTGGATTGAAGGGAACTTGAAGATGAAACAAAAGTATATAATTTGAGTTCTATTATTTTCTGTTGTGTTATCTCACTATCATTAAGCAAGCTAATCTCCAGTTTATGAGTTTTTGGGTAAAAAACACATCATCAGAATTTTGCAAACCACCCCAATACGATCAATAAATTATTCTGGATCAAGTTAGATACTGCATGTATATATGTAAAGAAATAAGTGGTGTCTAAGGATTTTCAAATAAAAAAGGTAACATACAAAGATACTCTCACTACCTTCAACTTGTCCCAAACTAATTTAGCATTCACAATACCACAAAGGACAAACTAATTAGCATTCACAATACCATAAAGGACATACAAACTAATTAACATTCACAATACCACAAATGACATATAAAATGAACCAAAAGGGTTAACCCAAGTAAGCAAAAGCATCCAAAATGTACAAGAACCATTTGAGAAAAAACAATATATGTTTCTAACTATTGTATTAACAATATGTTTTACAAAGAGGACCGAGGAATGGAAATACATACCAAAACAATATTGTCCTAAGTAAACACCAATATCATAATATGACAATCAACAATTTGATGAATTTTTAAGTTACATTCAAATTTCAAAGGGACATGGATTATAATATACTATCTATGCTGGTTTTATACCAAACCACATAAACGTTACCCAACTTCACAATTTCTAAGCTACAATCCAACTTCAAAGTGGACTTAGAATACAATATACTATGTCTTATACCAATGTTATATCAAGCAAGCGACAAATCATTACAAACTATTTGTAATGTGAGTAACTTTTCCAAGATAATATTGCTACAAATAATAGAGCATAATGATAAAAGTGTGATTGACACATATTCATCTTGTTCGAGAAAACCCACTAGCTCAAAGTCATTACAACAATATATTCATTATGAGCTTAACCTGTCACTTGCAAGAATTGAACTTGGGTGAGTAGGATAACAATCATTCCTCACAATCACCTGAACTAAACCCAATTAACTATAAAACTTGCAACCTTATTAACATACAAAGTATATTCATTCTTGAGATTAATGATATTTTGTAATAACATTTTTTTGTCTTTTAATATTTTTATCACTACATAAAAAAAAAATTAGACGTTATAATATTATAAATATCAACTTGTTGCAACTAATAATTTTAATTAAACATTAACATGCTTTATTTTTCTTAATATAACTGAAAATACATTTATTCTTATTTTATAATTCATCATTGAGAACTTTTGAAATATATTTATTCTTATTTTATAATTCTAAATCATTATTGAGAACTTTTAAAACAAAGTAAAAAAAATTAATGACACCTTTAGTATATATATTTTTTTCATTAATATTTCAAGGATCTCACATTTTAAATTTTTTTATTCTTATAAATATAAATGAATGAATTTTTTCTATTGTTTAATTAAATTTGATATATGTTTGTTTTGATTTTCATAATTTATATTTATATTTTATGATTTATCCGTTAGAACTTTTTGATGCAAAGAAGAAAGAATGAATGATGTCTTTAATCTCTTAAAGAGTTTATGGTATTTGTTTTAATATGTACGTGATGTTTGTTTTCATTGTGATTTTTTTTTTAATATGATTAAAGTGTAATACGTGTAAAGGTATATGTTAATTTACAAGTTTTCTCCACACATTCTAAACGAAAAATAAAAATAACAAAAATGCATGAATACAAATATATAATTGATTTTGACAAAGCATATTAAAGTAAATCCTTACCATCATTGATAATAAAATGTGGTTGATGTGGATGACATAATGGTAAGTATGTTGTTAATATGTTTTCAATTTAGGAAGCAAATTTGTTTATGTGATAAGAGTTAGATGATTTGTTGAGAATGATGTTGTATTGTTGGTACTGTGTCAACATCATACAATAATTTGTTCAAAAGCTACATAAAAAATATTTAATATAATTAATAGTCATATTTGACAAACCCTGCAGAGGAGAAGAGTATGCTGAAGAAACTCCAAACTATCACTAAATTACAATTCGACAAACTTGTGGAGAAAAATATTGAAGATTTGTTACATTGTATAATATGCACTTATTCTTATATGTTTAATGATAAAGAGTATATGTGTTTTTTTCATAGTTGTTCTTTAATATATCTTAAACTTGTTCCCTAAGAGAGCTTGGGAATTGATACAAAACGTCCTCAATTGACAGGGAACAATTTTGGAAACTTGGAAGCTTCAACATCAAGGAAATGTGAGCCAGAGAACGAGTTTTCTCAATAGAGAGTTTTAAATTAAAATTATATTTATAATTTTTAGTATTAATAAGTATTAATTTTCCATATTATTAAATTAAAACTTAAATAATTTTATTTCATTATTATAAACACATAATTTATTACAACTATTTTTATTATATTTATTGAAAATATGACAATAAAACAAAGACTAAACTACACTTAAATATTATTTCAAAAATTATTTAAATAAAAAAAAACTTAATAATACTCACTTTATAGTTGTGGATATGAAAAACTTTTAATGCATTTATGTTTGTCTTCAAGCTCAGTAAACATTAAAGTCATATTAGAAGAATAGTACTATGATGATTCAAATTTACAAAGATGTTTGAAGTTTATATATGTAAAGTTTAATTTAAAAAATGTGTTAAAATTTTATACATGTATTTTGTTTCTCATTTCTAATTGAATCTTTATAGATATTAAAGTTTGAATATTGTGTTGAATATATTCATATAATTATTAGCACAAATTAAATTAGTAATTTCAAAATTATAGTTGTTCCAATATGAGCAACATTGTCCTTGCTTGACCTTCAATTTTATTGAAATAAAATTTAAAATGTATTGAGATATTATAATATAAAATATTTTTTGTATTTTTTTAATATATAATATTGCGGCTTCCTACTTCACGTTTCCTGTAAATTGGGAAAAACTTCTACTCGTTTCGGACACTCGTGTCCACGTTCCTAAAGTTTCCATGCTCAAAAACTTGTGCAACATAGTTTTTTTTAAATACCTTTTAAAAAAAATATTTTTCATTACTAATTTTGATAAAATAATGTATTTTTCTAGAAGGGTTTCTACTTTGGGGTAAATCTCAATTATTATCACTTGTACTCTATGATGAATATGAAGGGTTTCTACTCTAAGGTGAATTTGAACAGTGAAGAGTTTCTACCTTATAGTAAATATGAATTATTATCTCTTATACTTCATAGTGAATGTGAAGGGTTTGAATTTGAATGAAGAACTTTATATTCAGGGTGAATTTGAAAGGTGAAGGGTTTGTACTCATGGTGAATTTGAAAGGTGAAGGGTTTCTACTCTACTGTAAATATGAATTATTATCACTTACACTCCAGGGTGAATGTGAAGGGTTTCTACTTTATGGTGAATTTGAATAGAGAACTTTATACTCACGGTTAATTTGAAAAATGAAGGTTTTCTACTTTGCGGTAAATCTGAAAAGATATGTTTATACATATGAATTTGAATGAAGATTTATACTCTGCAGTGAAGGAAACGAGTTTATACCCTCCAGTGAATTTGAACATGAATTGTACGGAATTTGATTTAACAAAGAGGAGGTTTGAACACGCCTCAGGTGAATACTTATGATGGTTCTGTCTACTAGGTGAACCATGTACAAAAGTTCCTTATGTAGTTCTTATTTATTTCCTTAGATTTTTTATACAATATGAGTAACTCAAACCAGATACCAAAATCTCTCAGGGGGAGACCTAACAAAGTAACCCTAGACATTCTGTATGAATATATAAAATCATTAGAAAAACATAGAGAAGAGAGAGACGCCAAACTCAAAATAGAGCTGGAAACAATGCTTGATAATAAATTTAAATCCTTTGAAGACAAGATTGAGACAAAGATAGAAAATAGAATTTTAGGGTTGGAGAGTGAGCTATAGAAAATGGAGGCTAGATTACAAGAAATAGAATAAAAAAGCCAAGAAAATAAACAATCAACCCAAGAGGCAGAGGTCAAATAAAATTGTAATCTTAGAGGCAAGATTACAGAGCTAGAAGAAAAACTAATTAACAATTTGGCTGTAAATTGTTTGGAACCTAAGTTGAATATCGAATCCATTAAAGAAGAAATGAACAAACTCATAGAATTAGACCATGAATGTAACAAAAGAGCCTTGAACCTCATAATTTTCTGTGTAAAAGAGTAGAAAGATGAGGACACCATTGCAATAGTCAAGGAAGAACTAAAAAATAAATTACAAATTGATCCAAGATCTTTTCATCATGAATTATAAAGAATTGCATTAAATGAACATAAATTAAAGTGCACCATTAAAGAAGGGAAAACTCAAAAGTGAAGAGACATAAGCATCAGATCTGAACACAAAAACTTGATAACGGAGTTCGTCCCTAGTGGACTACGTCTCCGGGTCCCACTCTCAAATGGGTAGGATTTTTCATTAACTCAACAAAGAATTTGGAAAAATACATAAGTATACCTCATTCTGAAATCAAGCTGCAAAAATAATGCTCAGATCAGAAAAAAGATAGTACCACTGAATTCGTGGCGTCGAATTACCCAAAAATGACTATCTCCATGCCTCGATCTGACTCTGACACTCCCAGGCCCAAGAAGAATTTCTTCTCGATTTTTGTGCCCTCTGCAACCTACAATGATGATTGTACTTTTCATTGAAAAGAATGCCTAAAAGGTCGTACAGTTTGCGTGCCTCCTCCTCCATGGCTGGGCGGATTCACCTTTTAATAATAAAACTGGGCATTGTATATCATGTGGTACTTGCGACCTAGTGGTTAGGGGCATATGTATTAAGGCATAGGTTATGGCAGAGGTCCCGGGTTCAAGCCCCACAGACTCTCCTTTTGGTTTGGTATTGTTATATGGTGTATACAATATATATTCGTTCCGCTATTGTTAGCAGTGGTGCTATAAATTTCTCCAATGATACACAACCGTGGCTATAGTTGGTGTGGTCCACCAGATTTGGCGGACCCACCAACTATTTTTTTTAAATTTCGTTCACAGGCTGTCCTTGTGCATTTCCCTCCTACCACGCGACAGCCCCTGATTAGGCCATGTGGCAGATTCTCATTGGGCCTCGCTTCCCCCTGCCAAGTCAACATGCCATGTCAGTCGTACGGACTGCCACATGGCACGATCCAATTGGTCTACAGATCGGTCCAAAACGCCAAAAACCGAGTGACACGTGGAAGCCTCTGGTGCTGCCATGTCGTCATGCTGACGTCATCATGGAATGTGTCACTTGCCTTCTCCTTCCACGTGTCCTGTACGGACGTTGATGTCATCCGTACAGATGCTGACTCATCCCCTGATGATTGGGCTAGGTTGACCAAAGTTTGTCCACGATTATCTTTCAATCTGTAACTCTGTTTGATGCATCGTTTGCACCGTTAGAAATATTGCGATGCGCTCTTCGCGATCATGCCATTTCCACTAAGTTTCGGGAACTTCCAATTTTTGGCCTTTCTCTATCTGTTGGAGCCATTTTGAGCATTCTGAATTGCCTCTGTGAGTTATGAGTTGTTCTTAGCCTTCTATGGATCCTTTTTGGATCACAAATTGAGACAACTTGCCTCATAGGAGCAAAAAGGCTGGGAAAAATAATTGAACATAAAGATAGGTTGATCCGACTTAAGGTAATATCTAATGACCATAAATATGACATACTCAACAAGAATCCAAGATTAAAAGGGTCATGAATATTTATCAATGAAGACCTCATTCCAGAGGACCAAGCTGAATTAAGGAAGAAAGTTCAAAAGGTGAAATAAGGTGGGAAGGATGGGAAATGGACAATCATTCAGAATCAAAAGGCTATTATTAGGGATAGAGACCAAAAAGATAACAATACATAACAATTTGGGACACTCCATATCCTCTCTTGGAACTACCGTGGTTTTCCATGGAGTAAAGGGCCTATACTGAGTTGGATCTCGACTGACATTGATGTCATTTTCTTGGTTGAAACTTGGGAGCATGGAGAATATAAGGTCCCTAATATAGAAGAATTTGTTTTATGGTCAACATGGAACAAGAAGTCCTCTCGTAGAGGGGTTGGAGGAATATCTTGTTACATACAAACATATATCTCTCCTCACATTCAGATTCATAAGAAATATCCTCTCAATCAATACATATGGATGGAATATTAGATATTAATACTAAGAAGATTTATGTAGAAATATGTTATTTTTCATCTATTAACTCTACTTTTTATACAAAAAGAAATCTTGATAAGAACCGCCCCTACAAAAGCTTAGAGCAAGATATCTACAATATGAAAAATGAAGGTAGTATCCTCTTGTTAGGAGACTTTAATGCTAAAACTACAACTAATCAAGCTATTATTTTAAGTAATGATTCCAACCCTAATCCTCTATGGCTAGATGAGGACCTTGTTTTAGCTAACATATACAAAAGAAACTCTGAAGACTTAATTGAGAATTTGTTTGGTACTAAGCTATTCAAGCTCTATAGTTTTCAAGATTTAATAATTTGCAATGGTCTAAGGAAGTGGGAAAAATCTAACAGGATGACTTGCATCCATGGGATGGGTAGTCGTGTAGTTGATCATGTAATATCGTATATCCCCATATACAAAATAGTAAACTTTGATCTTTTTGATGACCATGAACCTGAATATGTTCATAGACCTTTAACCCTAACTCGAAACTTTTCCATGCACAAAATCTCCATTGAAGAGCACTATGATAACCAAAGGCACTTACTTTTTGACAAACAAAATGTCTATCTTTTCTTAAAAGACTTAAGTAATGCTTTAAATCTCATAACGTATCATAACAATATTGAAGATGACTATCATAATTTTACAACAACCCTCAGTACTTCCATTAACAAATTCTCTATTGAGGTGCTATGTAGAAATAAAAACAATACAACTAACCCTTGGTACAATAATGAATGTAAAATTGCTAGAAACACCATTAGGGATGCTTCTAATGCATCATTAAAATCTAATAAGATAAATAGATACACAACCTTAATTAAAAGGAAAAAAGAGTATATAAATAGAAAACAAGAGAAGCTTTTGAACCTATTTAAGATAGATCCCAAGAAATTCTAGAGGAAAATTCTAATTCATAAAACTAAAGAAAATAATAGGATTCCCCTAAATGATTGGAATTTCTACCTTAAAAATATTTACTAATCCCCTAATGTAATGGGAAACATTCCAAATAGTTCTACGAAGGATGAAGTGTTTTCTATATAATACATTAAGTTTGTGTTTAAGCGGCCCTCGAAAGGAAAAGCTAAGGACATCGAAGGTTACCAAGCCGAAATATTAAAAATTGGAGGACCCATCCTCATCCCTCACATACATAAGATCCTGAATTTAGCTATTCAACAAGGATTCCCAAAACCTTGGACTCAAAACCTAATTGTACCTATTTTTAAAAGTGTGGATAAAATAAATCCCTCTAATTATAGGGTCATTATGATTAGCCCCATTTTAGATAAGCTATACAAAAGTATTTTGGAAAAGAAGATCAATACATGGCTGGAAAGCAATGGAAAAAGAGCTAAAGGAAGACTGGGTTTAGAGGCTACCATTCAACTACGGACCACCTTGTTACATTTAGTATCATTGCAGAGGAGTGTTGTAATGATAAAATTGATCTCCTTTGTTATTTTGTTGATTTTAGAAAATATATTGACACTGTGCCCATGGCTAAACTTTAGAACAGGTTATAAGAGCTTAAATTCCCTTTCGAGTTAAGAGATGTTGTAGTAAGGCTGTATGAGAAAGTTATTTCCGAGTTTAGGAACATTGAGGGCTGGTCGGAATAATTAACTGTAATATGGGAATCAAGCAAGGTTTCCCCATATCCCCTACCCTTTTCGACATATATATTGGTAAGTTAGAAAATTGTTTGGAGGATGCAGGTTGTGTTGGCCGAACTCTCGCTAGTATAATTATCATCCTTATTATTTATGTTGATGATATTGTTCTTATGGAGAAGAGTCCCTATGACCTAGGTAAGTAACTTATAATCCTCAAGGACTTATGCTCTAGTATGGGCATGAATGTGAACATCGATAAAACAAACATTATGATAATTAAATCCAAAAGGGTCACCTACAATAATTTTGTATGTGACAATAATATCTTGGAGGACGTGCCTTCATACAAACATCTTGGAATCAATATTCACCACAATCTCAATTGGAACTATAATATTGAGAAAAGGATAAATGGAGGGTGGAAAGCTTATTATGAGCTTGAAAACAATTGTAAATTAGTGGACCTTTGGCTTTGGGATAAGAAAAAATGCCTCTTTCACATTCTCGCCAGTTCGGTTATCTTATATGGATGTGAAGTTTGGGGTTGTGGTGTCTCAAGAGAATCCTGGAGAAAGATAGAACAGATCCAAAAGAATTTTATAACTTATAATCTCAAAATTAAGGGAAATACACCCTATCCTGTCCTCTTCATAGAAGCAAGCCTTTCCCCCATCGAGATCATTTCTATGATTAGATACCTAACTTACAAGAACAAGATAAACAACATAGACGACAAGAGGCTCCCAAAAATTGCTTCAAACTCTAGCCAAAAACACTAGCGGCTCAAGCAAGGATGGGATAAAGATGCCGAATTTTGGCTAAATCATTGGGGAATACAAGAAGAAGCCAACATGCAAAATGCCGATAATATTATAAATATTATCACTTCTAAATTTAAGGAGAATATGTGGTGTGATAAAGAATTAGAGGATAAAAGGAAATTAAGATACTACAAGGAGGTGGTGAACCCTAATTTAGAATATCAAAAGTACCACTTAATTTTGACAAGTGCAAAGAAGAAAATAAACATTGGTAAAATAAGAACAAACTCTCACGAGCTACATAGTGAAATTGGGCATTGGACAATTCCCAAAATATCGTGGGATGAAAAAATTTGCCATCTTTGTGACACTAAGAGGGCTGGAGATGAAAAACACTTCCTCCTAGATTTCTGTGCCTATTCCCAAATTAGATCCCAATTTAAAAATATTTGCCACAATACATACCTTCCTAACCTTGTAAGTCATCAAAACTATGGTGATCTTGGAATGCTTTTCTTAATGCTTTTTGAGCATAGAAATACAATTTTAAAGAAATCGAAGTAATCTCTTACCTTCTTAAGGTCCAATAGCCCAATTGGTCTCAGTGGACCTCCTCCTCCTCCTCCTCCACCACCACCACCACCACCACCACCACCATCATCATCATCATCATCATCGAATAGTTTCTTGAGCTCTTATATTTTGTTTTAAAATCTCTCTTTTTAACGAATTGTTTTTTTTTATCTTGTGATTTATCCATTACTTCAAATCTGATTTTGTATATTGTATATTATAATATGAATTTAACTTCAATTTCTTAAGGAAATGTGTTTTTCTTTTTAAAATAAAAAATGATATTTTAAATGCTTTAGAAACCATTCTTTTCTTTTTAAAATAAAGATAAAAAATTATAAATCATGTAGTTTTTCCTTTTGAAATAAGGATAAGAAAATAAACATTTTAAATCATTTTAAGAATAATTATGAGTTGTTTATTCTACGAAATTTAATATGCCATATCTAGCAATAATGATTAATTAATATTAATACTTAGTTGTAAGTCAATAAATTCAGTTTTGGTTTATCTTAATGTTGAGTTTCATACAAGGACTATGATAGAATAATTACGACGAGCAATAAATTTTATGTAAACAACTATGTTTGATGGGAACATTAATGAAGGAATTTTAACTTGTTGTACTATGTTGTCATTGATGTCAAAGGGTTGATGTCAAGTACTTTCATAGCGATTTGTTTGTATCATTGATATATTGATTATTGGTTATATGGTCATTGATGTAATTGTTGTCAAAGGATTGATGTCAAGTGGTGTCATAATGATGTGTTGATATTAAAGAGAGTTGTATCACTGATGTCATGTCATGGTTGATAGGAAGAACCAAATGAATAAACTCCAAAGTGGTCCTCTTATGGTGAAAGCCCTCATGGGAAGACGCTCTTGGATAAAGTTCTCAAAGTGGTCCCCTTATGGTGAAGTCCCTCACGGGAAGATGCTTTGTGAATTCCATATGGTTAGGTGGTTGAGTAGCCCAACTGTGTGGTTAGGTAACCCAAGTTTGATTGAGGAATAATGTAATGAAGAGTAGTGAATTTTCAGGAGAAACTATTCCAGATGGATAGTATATGTCATGCTGTTTCTAGTGATATGTGGAACATCACATAACTCCTCATGGTTAGAGAGTTATGGCCATGTGAAGTTGGAGAACCCTCAAGAGTTATCTAGAAGCCCCTAGAAGGTCAACAAGAAGTTAATTATTCTAGAAAGTCTTCAAGAAGATTCCTAGTCAATGTGGTTGCAAGGAGAAATTAATTAAATAATAAAGTTGACAAAGTGGTTAAGTGGACAAAGTGGCTAAGTGGACAAAGTGGTTAAGTGGATACTTCTAGAGGAAGGTACTTGAAGAGTATAAATAAGAGAGAAAGGGTCTCCCATTAGTACCCATTGAGCATATTTAATATCTACAAGTGACTGAGGTAACCAAAGGGTATCTAAGGTGAATTTCAGAGGGAAGGTGAAGTAAAGAAGGCTGGAATTCAAGGGAGGATAAAGTCTTTTGATGATTCTTTCTAAGGTATGTTATTTACATGTCATCTCACCATTTTCGTAATAACATTTTTTCTCGAATGATCCAGATAGCGAAATCTGGAGGCTATTGAGAAAACATACCAAGTAACTTTGATAACAATTTTAGATTGTGGGTAGTTGTAGTTTGGGAGTTACACTCTATGGAAGATAGGTTTTTTGGCTAGTCCTGAAACTAGTCTAAAACAAGTGTTCTGGGTAAACATGTCATAACTTATTAATAATAAATCCAAATTTAGTGAGACCAAATGAATTTCTTAAAGTACAGTCTGTAGTATGTTTTGTACCGTTTTCAGATCCATAAAAAAAACATTTCGCGTGTGGCATTCTCTACATGTTTGCTCTCTAGAATAAGCGAGAATTAAGCAAGTTCTACCATTTTTTCTATAACTCATTTTTTGTGAGGTTCCAAGTAGTGAAACCTGGAAGAATTGAATAAAAGATACTGAATACCATTGTGTACCATTTTTAGACCTTTATTCATTACAAGTACAGAGTTATGATTGTTGCAAGTTAGGGCTGTTGACTAATCCAAAATTAGTCATGTGAGACTAAAGTAAAGTTTGATGAAAATGCTAGTCTCTTGTTGTTGAAGTTAAGGAAGGTCTACAGGTCTGTGATCACATAAACTAGGTGTTTTACAGAGTTACAGATCAGATTTGGATGATGAGATTGATGAGACAGGTTGAGGTCACACATTGTTGTGTCAGGTTGTATTGTGCATAGTTGATGCACTTGTCTTGGTATAGACTGTTGGTACAATTTGACATATTGCTTTCTGTCTACAAGTTGGGTCTTGTACTTGAGGATTGGATTCCTCTTCTCATTTGGTGCTACGATCTGCAGGATGGGTCTTGCATTGAGAGTTGGTGCTCATTTTAGTTGGTGCTGATAAACCCCAAATATTGTAGTCTGTAATACAAAATAAACTTATACATATATTTGGTGTTCATTGTATTCTTTATTGTTATGGTGAATAGTTATTTATTGTTAATATATGTCATTGAGATACGTTTACATGCCAACAACTAAGTGTGAATAGAAGTAATCAATAATGATGTTGTGAATGGTGATGGCTAACTAAAGTTTTGTAAGAAGTTGTAAAAAGAGACTCACATTTATTCACCCCCCCTCTCAGTGTGGTCGGGTGTCCAACAATTGGGATACAAGCAGACCTTCACTATAAGCCTTACAAGCTTGAAGGAGATTTGTGGACACACAAATGGATGAACATGCAAATGAATTTCCATTCTTTGATGAGATATATTATTCAGCATGGAGAATAAAGATGAAAGGGTACTTGAAGTCAAAAGGAGCAGGTTTTTGGAACACAGTTGTTAGTGGATCAGTTCCCTCATAGAATCAGTCAAAAGGTGTAGTGCAAAAGGAAGCAAAGAAGAACAATGCAGTAGCACTCAAGACCATTTTAAATGGACTCTCAGATTCTATCAAAGAAAGGATAGGACTACATTCCTCCACTAAGGACCTATGGCTGAAGCTAGAGAAGGTATATCAAGACAAAACAAAAGACACTGAACAAAATTCCATCAAGGACAATGAAGGTAAAGACTCTCCAAAATCCTTTGATTTCAATGATTCTAAGTGTGATGATGTTGAAAGTTTTCCTACAAATGAAGAAGAAGATCTAGAAGTAGTTTGTGTAGAATCAATTGACAATTATCTTATAGATAAAGAGGAAGAGTTGTTGTTGCATGAAGATAACATTTTTTATTATTTAGAAAAAGCAGAAGGTGATCATTATGATTTTAGGGATCTTGAAGATTACATCAAGGAAACCCTAAAAAAGTACCAAAGGCTTACCATGACACTAAAACAAATGCTCAAAAAACAAGAAGAAAGTGAAACTAAGAAAGGGACCCAATTAGAAGAAAACAAAGAATAAATCAAGAGACTAAAGAATGAAATAATTCGTCAATCAAAAGAACAAAAGAAGGTAGATGATAATCTTAGCAAAATCCTTGAATTAAATTTCAATCTAAAGACCCTAATTGAAAAATCCAAAAGGATAAATGAACTATTAAAGAATCAAGTAAATGAAAAGGAAGATTCATGCCATAAGTTGGAAGCTGAAGTTGTTGATCTCAGAAAGAAAGTAGATAAGTCAAACACTCACATCAAGTTCATGAATAGTTAAACAATATTGGATGAAATCCTAGATATACAAAGATCTCCAAATGATAAATCAGGTCTTGGATACAACAAGGAAGCTACTCACTTTGAACCTAGCACTTCTAAGAAGCATGAGGTACGTCCTTCATTCTAAAAAGGTTGAAGCAAAGCTAAAAGTAAAGCACCTACACAGAGCAAGGAAACCTTCAGAAGAACAGAGAAAATAAGACATCAAGAAGCCATCTTTACACCCCAAAGAAAATTTAGAAGAGAGACACCTTCAAGGTGGACACCAAAGAAAAGCTATGAAAATGTTTTTCATGGTCACTACTTCTCATGTAATGAATATGGTCACAAAGATTTGGATTGAAGACATTGTGCAAGGAGAGATTTTGGAAGACACCATAACATCCTAAGATGTTGGAGATGTAATCAAGTGGGACACATTACTACTCATTGTCACCCCATGAGATTTTACAACTGCAGTGAGTTTGGTCACAAAGCTCATGATTGTTGGAATTCAAGGAGATAGACAATGAGGAGTGGTTAATATAGCATGGAAAGAAGAGAACATGTAACTTGGAAGGAAGACAATGTTGAAAGGATTGAAGCTCAGAGTACAAGTACAAAGAAATCAGGACACTCTCATAAGTGGATGAAGAATACTAAATAGATAGACATGAATGAAGGAATAAAGAATCAAGAAAGATTCACTCTTTCTGAAGTATACATGGGCTCCTGTGGGATAAGTCGCTTACATATGCAAGGTGACCTATAGAAAGGTCATGTACATACACAAGATGTCCATGGAAAATGCCACGTACCTGTGGAAAAATATTGAATAAGAGGAGTGTATAGATGAGTTGCAACATGGTTTGATGGTATAACTCTATTTTGTAGGGTCTAACAAGGTTTGTTGTAGGTTCTCATGATTATATACTTTCTTTGGTACATGATGTATGGGATGATATATTTGAGATTCCTGGTTGATATATTGATGGTTGATATCCATGGTTGTGGCACTTGGTTTATGGTAGAGACATATCATGAGTGATATGAAATTTGTTTGAGGCACATGGTTGGCATGTTGGTAGAGGCATATGGTTGGCACACATTTGGCACTTGTTCTTGGCATATGGTTGATACACTCCATTAATTATATCTTATGGTATTGATGTACATGGTTGATGTGCATGTGTGTTCTACATGGTTGGCACATAGTATGGCACATGATGTACATGGTTTATGTACATGGGTGTTCTACATGGTTGGCACACAGTATGGCACATGATGTACATGGTTGATGTTTTGTTCACAATTCTCTATTCATTTTTGACATATCTTTTGCTTCATGATGTATGGTATGACATAAGTTTGATGCATGGAGAGTTCCAAGGATCGTCATAGGAAGAGAAAATCATTGTTGAGCAGTTGATCTATGTTCCAGTTGAGAAGTAGCATTTGTAGCATAAGCATATTGCAGTGGTAGCATATTGTTCATCTTGCACATAAGATAGGGGGATACATACCCGCAAGGGGAGTTATTCTTCTTCCCATGATTGGTTGCAACAATATGATTCTAGGAGGAGATATGACTGGCAACCATTCCATCAACATTGCATCAAAGTGATATCCCTTGTCCAAAGGGGGAGATATTATTCAGAGGAAGATCAAAGGCATATAGACAAAGGGAGCATCCCCAAGGAGAGTTTAGGTAGGGGGAACGACCCCAAGGAGAGAACTATCATTTTCCATTGATGTCAAAGGGGGAGAGATAATCACATTGATGTGGCGATATGAACATTTATGAGGAGAGATGATCACAAATGGAACATGGGCATTTCCATGTCCAAGTGTTGCCATCAATGATTGGTGTTGACATCAATGTTAGTGTTGACATAAATTCTAAAGGGGGAGATTGTTGTACTGTGTGTTCATTGATGTCAAAGGGTTGATGTCAAGTATTGTCATAGTGATGTGTTTGTATCATTGATATATTGATTATTGGTTATATGGTCATTGATGTAATTGTTGTCAAAGGGTTGATGTCAAGTGGTGTCATAATGATGTGTTTATATTAAAGGGAGTTGTATCATTGATGTCATGCCATCATTGATAGGAATAACCAAATGGATAAAATCCAAAGTGGTCCCCTTATGGTGAAAGCCCTCATGAGAAGACACTTGTGAATTCCAAATG
>JASDQU010689444.1:0-13973 GCA_032191745.1 Picea mariana | reverse complement strand
CTCATGAGTTATCTAGAAGCCCCTAGAAGGTCAACAAGAAGTCAATTATTCTAGAAAGTATTCAAGAATATTCCTAGTCAATGTGGTTGTAAGGAGTAATTAATTAAATAATAATTTTGACAAAGTGGCTAAGTGGACAAAGTGGTTAAGTGGATACTTCTACAGGAAGCTACTTGGAGAGTATAAATAAGAGAATAAGGGTATCCCATTAGTACCCATTGAGAATATTGAATATCTAAAAGTGGCTGAGGTAACCAAAGGATATCTAAGGCGAATTTTAGAGGGAATGTTAAGTAAAGAAGGCTGAAATTCAAGGGAGGATAAAGTCTTTTGATGATGCTTTCTAAGGTATGTTTTTTACAGGTCATCTCACCATTTTTCGTAGTAAATTTTTTTCTAGAATGATTCAGATAGTGAAATATGGAGGCTATTGAGAAAACATATCCAAGTAACTGTGAAATTTATTTTAGCTTCCGGGTCATTGTAGTTTGGGCGCTACAGTTTGTGGAAGATAGGGTTTGTGGCTAGTCTCGAAACTAGTCTAAAACAAGTGTTCCGGGTAAAAACGTCATAAATTATTCATAATAGGTCCAAATTTACTGAGACCAAATGCGTTTGTTAGAGTACAGTATTTAGTATGTTTTGTACCATTTTCAAATCCATACAACAAATATTCCACGCGTGGAATTATTTACAATCTCTAGAATAAGCCAAAATTCAACAAGGTCTGCTATTTTTGCTATAACTTCTTTTCTGGGAGGTTCCAAGCAATGAAACCTGGAAGAATTGCAGACAAGACACTGAAGAACATTGTGTACCATTTTCATACCTTTATTCATTACTTGTAAATAATTATGATTGTTGCAAGTTAGGGTTGTTGACTAATCCAAAATTAGTCATGTAAGACTAAAGTAAAGTTTGATGAAAATGCTAGTCTCTTGTTGTTGAAGTTAAGGAAGGTCTGCAGGTCTATGATCACTTACACCGGGTCTATTACAGAGTTACATATCAGATTTGGATGATGATATTGATCAGACAGGTTGAGGTGACAGGTTGTTGTGATAGGTTGTGTTGTGCATAATTGATACACTTGTCTTGGTATAGATTGTTGGTACAATTTGACATATTTATTTTTGTCTACAAGATGGGTCTTGTACTTGAGGATTGAATTCCTCTTCTCAGTTGGTGCTGAGATCTGCAGGCTGGGTCTTGCATTGAGAGTTGGTTCTCTCTTTAAGTTGGTGCTCATTTAAGTTGGTGCTAATAAACCCCAAGGATTGTAGTCCGTAATACAAAAGAAACTTATACATATATCTGGTGTTCATTATGTTCTTTATTGTGATGGTGAATAGTTATTTATTGTTAATATATGTCATTGAGATATGTTTACATGCAAGAAAGTAAGCGTGAATAGAAGTAATGAGTAATGATGTTGTGAATGGTGATGCCTAACTAAAGTTTTGTAAGAAGTTGTAAAAAGAGCCTTACACTGATTCACCCCCCCCTCTCAGTGTGGTCAACATGTCGAACAATTGGGATCAAAGCAGACCTTCACTATAATACTTACAAGCTTGAAGGAGATTTGTTGACACACAAATGGATGGACATGCAGATGAATTTATATTATTTGATGAGATAGATTATTCAACATGGAGAATAAAGATGAAAGGGTACTTGAAGTCAAAAGGAGCAGGCGTTTGGAACACAGTTATTCATGGATTAGTTCCCTCAAAGAATCAATCAAAATGTGCATCCCAAAAGAAAGCAAAGAAGAACAATGCAGTAGCACTCAAGACCATTTTAAATGGAATCTCATATTTTGTCAAAGAAAGCAGAGGACCATATTCCTCCTCTAAGGACCTATGGCTGAAGCTAGAGAAGGTATATCAAGACAAAATAAAAGACACTGAATACAATTCCATCAAGGACAATGAAGGTAAAGACTCTCCAAAATCCTCTGATTGCAATAATTCTAAGTGTGATGATGTTGAATGTTTTCCTACAAATGAAGAAGAATATCTATAAGTAGTTTGTGTAGAATCAAGTGACAGTTATCTTATAGATAAAGAGGAAGAGTTGTTGTTGCATGAAGATAGTTTTTTTTATTATTTAGAAAAAGAAGAAAATAATCATTATGATTTTAAGGATATTGAAGATTACAACATGGTAACCCTAGAAAATTACCAAAGGCTTACCATGATACTAAAACAAATTCTCAAGAAACAAGAAGAAAGTGAAAGTAAGCAAGGTACCCAATTAGAAGAAAAATAAGAAGAGATCAAGAGACTAAAGAATGAAATAATTAGTCAATCAGAAGAAAAGAAGAAGGTAGATGATGAGCTTAGAAAAATCCTTGAAGTCAATGTCAATTTAAAGACCCAAATTGAAGAATCCAAAAGGATAGAGGAACTATTGAAGAATCGAGTAAATGAAAAGGACGATTCATGCCACAAGTTGGAAGCTAGGGTTGTTGACTAATCCAAAATTAGTCAAGTAAGACTAAAGTAAAGTTTGATGAAAATGATAGTCTCTTGTTGTTGAAGTTAAGGGGTCTGGAGGTCTTTGATCACTTACACAGGGTCTATTATAGAGTTACAGATTGAATTTGGATGAAGATATTGATTATACAGGTTGAGGTGACATGTTGTTGTGATGGGTTGTGTTGTGCATAGTTGATACACTTGTCTTGGTATAGACTGTTGGTACAATTTGACATAATTATTTCTGTCTACAAGATGGGTCTTGTACTTGAGGATTGAATTCCTCTTCTCAGTTGGTGCTGAGATCTCCAGGCTGGGTCTTGCATTGAGAGTTGGTGCTCATTTAAGTTGGTGCTAATAAACCCCAAGGATTGTAGTCCGTAATACAAAAGAAACTTATACATATATCTGGTGTTCATTATGTTCTTTATTGTGATGGTGAATAGTTCTTTATTGTTAATATATGTCATTGAGATATGTTTACATGCAAGAAACTAAGTGTGAATAGAAGTAATGAGTAATGATGTTGTGAATGGTGATGGCTAAATAAAGTTTTGCAAGAAGTTGTAAAAAGAGCCTCAAACTGATTCACCCCCCCTCTTAGTGTGGTCAGCATGTCCAACAATTGGGATCAAAGCAGACCTTCACTATAATACTTACAAGCTTGAAGGAGATCTGTTGACACACAAATGGATGGACATGCAGATTAATTTCCATTCTTTGATGAGATAGGTTATTCAACATGGAGAATAAATATGAAAGGGTACTTGACTTCAAAAGGAGCAGGTGTTTGGAACACAGTTGTTGGTGGATCAGTTCCCTCAAAGAATCAATCAAAAGGTGCAGCCCAAAAGAAAGCAAAGAAGAACAATGCAGTCACACTCAAGACCATTTTAAATGAAATCTCATATTTTTTCAAAGAAAGAAGAGGACCAAATTCCTCCTCTAACGAGCAATGGCTGAAGCTAGAGAAGGTATATCAAGACAAAAGAAAAGACACTGAAGACAATTCCATCAAGGAAAATGAAGATAAAGACTCTCCAAAATCCTCTGATTGCAATAATTATAAGTGTGATGATGTTGAATGTTTTCCTACAAATGAAGAAGAATATCTAGAAGTAGTTTGTGTAGAATCAGCTGACAATTATCTTATAGATAAAGAGGAAGAGTTGTTGTTGCATGAAGATACAATTTTTTATTATTTAGAAAAAGAAGAAAATGATCATTATGATTTTAAGGATCTTGAAGATTACATCAAGGTAACCCTAGAAAAGTACCAAAGGCTTACCATGACACTAAAATAAATTCTCATGAAACAAGAAGAAAGTGAAACTAAGCAAGAGACCCAATTAGAAGAAAAATAAGAAGAGATCAAGAGACTAAAGAATGAAATAATTAGTCAATCAGAAGAAAAGAAGAAGGTAGATGATGAGCTTAGCAAAAGCCTCGGAGTCAATGTCAATATAAATACCCAAATTGAAGAAGCCAAAAGGATAGAGGAACTATTGAAGAATCGAGTAAATTAAAAGGACGATTCATGCCATAAGTTGGAAGCTAAAGTTGCTAATCTCAAAAATAAAGTACAGAAGTCAAACACTCACATCAAGTTCATGAACAATTAAACAATCTTGGATGAAATCCTAGATAGCCAAAGATATCCAAAAGATAAATCAGGTCTTGGATAGAACAAGGAAGCTACTTAATTTGAATCTAGCACTTCTAATAAGGATGAGGTAAGTCCTTCTTTCTCAAAAAGTGGAATCAAAATTGCAAGTCAATCACCTACACAAAACAAAGAAACCTTCAAAATAATAGAGCAAAGAAGACATACATGGGCTTTTGCGGGATAAGTCGCATACATACGTGAAGTGACCTATAGAAAGGTCGCGTACATAAACGACTGTCAGTGGAACATGCCACAGACATGTGGAAAAATCCTCAAGAAGAGGGGTGTATAGATGAGTTGCAACATGGTTTGATGGTATAACTCTGTTTTGCAGGGTCTGATATGGTTTGTTGCAGTTTTTCATGATTATATACTTTCTTTGGTACATGATGTATGGGATGATATAGTTGAGATGCTTGGTTGATATATTGATGGTTGATATACATGGTTATGACACCTAGTTAATGGTAGAGGCATATCATGAGTGATATGACACTTATTTGAGGCACATGGTTGGCATGTTGGTAGAGGCATATGGTTGGTACATAGTTGGCACATGTTCTTGACATATGGTTGATACACTCCATTAATGATATCTTATGGTATATTGTATGGAATTGATGTACATGGGTGTTTTACATGGCTAAAACATAGTATGGCACATGATGCACATGGTTTATGTTTTGTTCATGATTCTTTATTCATTATTGGCATCTCTTTTGCTTCATGATGTATGGTATGGAACGAGTTTTATGCATGGAAAGGTCCAAGATCATGATAGGAAGAGAAGATCATTATAGGAAGAGAAAATCATCATAGTAATATCCCTTGTCGAAAGGAGGAGAGATTATTCAAAGAAAGCTCAAAGGCATCTAGATAGGGGGAGAAACCCCAAGCAGAGTTCAAGCAGGGGGAGCAGCCCCTAGGAGAGAACTACCCTTTTCCATTGATGTAAAAGGGGGAGATATATTCACATGGATGTGGCGATATGAACATTGATGAGGAGAGATGATCACAGAAGGAGCTTGAGCATTGCCATGTCCAAGTGTTGCCATCAATGATTGGTGTTGACATCAATGTTGGTGTTGCTATCAATGCCAAAGGGGGAGATTGTTGTACTATGTTGTCATTGATGTCAAAGGGTTGATGTCAAGTATTTTCATAGTGATGTGTTTGTATCATTGATATATTTATTATTGGTTATATGGTCATTGATGTAATTGTTGTCAAAGGGTTGATGTCAAGTGGTGTGGTAATGATGTGTTGATATTAAAGGGAGTTGTATAATTGATGTCATGTCGTGGTTGATAGGAATAACCAAATGGCTAAACTCCAAAGTGGTCCCCTTATTGTGAAATCCCTCATAGGAAGATGCTTTGTGAATTCTAAATGGTTAGTTGGCTGACTAGCCCAAGAGTGTGGTTAGGAAACCCAAGTTTTATTGAGGAATAATGTAATGAAGATCAATGAATTTGCAGGAGAAACTATTCCAGATGGATAGTATATGTCATGTTGTTTGCAATGATATGTGGAATGCCACATAAATTCTCACGGTTAGATATTTATGGCCATGTTAAGTTGGAGAACCCTCATGAGTTTTCTAGAATCCCCTAGAAGGTCAACAATAAGTCAATTATTCTAGAAAGTCTTCAAGAAGATTCCTAGTCAATGTGGTTGAAAGGAGAAATCAATTAATTAATAAAGTTGACAAAGTGGTTAAGTGGACAAAGTGGCTAAGTGAACAAAGTGGTTAAGGGGACAAAGTTGGCTAAGTGGACAAAGTGGCTAAGTGGACAAAGTGGTTAAGTGGATATATCTAGAGAAAGCTACTTGGAGAGTATAAATAAGAGATAAATGGTCTTCCATTAGTACCCATTGAACATATTGAATATCTACAAGTGACTGAGGTAACCAAACGATATTTAAGGCGAATTTTAGAGGGAAGGTGAAGTAAAAAAGGTTGAAATTCAAGGGAGGATAAAGTCTTTTGATGATGCTTTCTAAGGTATGTTATTTACATGTCATCTCACCATTTTCAAAATAACATCTTTTACATAATGATTTAGATAGTGAAATATGGAGGATGTTGAGACAACATATCCAAGTATCTTTGATAAAAAATTCAGCTTTTGGGTCATTGTATTTTTGGAGTTATACTTTGTGGAAGATAGGGTTTGTGGCTAGTCCTGAAACTAGTCTAAAATAGATGTTCCATGTAAAAGCGTCATAACTTATTGATAACAGATCCACATTAAGTGAGACCAAATGAATTGGTTAGAGTACAATATTTAGTATGTTTTCTACCATTTCCAGATCCATAAAAAAAAAATTCCACGTGTGGCATGCTCTACAATTTTGCTCTCTAGAATAAGCCATAATTCNGTCTGTTATAGAGTTACAAATCAAATTTGGATGATGAGATTGATGATATAGGTTGAGGTGACAGGTTTTTGTGACAGGTTGTGTTGTGCATAGTTGATGCATTTGTCTTGGTATAGATTGTTGGTATAGTTTGACAGTTTTCTTTCTGTCTACAAGCTGGGTCTTGTACTTGAGGATTGGATTCCTATTCTTAGGTGGTGTTGAGATATGCAGGCTGGGTCTTGCGTTGAGAGTTGGTGGTCATTTAAGCTTGTGCTGATAAACCCCAATGATTGTAGTTCGTAATACAAAAAAATGTTATACATATATTTGGTGTTCATTGTGTTCTTTATTGTGATGGTGAATAGTTATTTATTTTTAATATATGTCATTTAGATATGTTTACATGTAAGTAACTAAGTGTGAATATAAGTAATGAGTAATGATGTTGTGAATGGTGATGACTAACTAAAGTTTTGTAAGAAGTTGTAAAAAGTGCCTCACATTGATTCACCCCCCCTCATATTTCTTTTCATCCCATCGAAAGACTTATGCTAATGCTTCTCCCACTGGAAACTCTTACCACTAGCTATTATGATATGGAGTGGTGTAGCTACTATTGAAAATGAAGTTATGATCTTCTACAAGTACTGTTTTTCCCTACACAAATCCTAACTTCAGTGACATTTGTAGGAACTTGCCATTTCATGATGGCCTCCATCTTTGTGGGATCTATCTGGAGCTCCCCTCCATCGATAACATACCCCAAATACACCAAATACTGTTGAGAAAAATCACATTTGTTGATGTTAGCCAACAAGTGATGCTTCTTCAGAGTCTCTAACAACTGCATGAGACGTGAGATGTGATCCTCATATGTAACACTATAAACCGATATATCATCCAAATATACTATAACAAATGAATCTAGATGTGTTCATAATACATCATTCATCAGTCTCATTAATGTAGTTGGTGCATTACATAAACCAAATGGCATGGAAAGCCATTCATACAAACCTTTCCTTGTCTTGAAGGAAATATTCCGGGTCTTTTCTTCCTTAACACATACCTAGTGGTATCCCGATTTGAGATCCAACTTGGTGAAATATTTTGCATGTTGTAATTAATCTAATAGATCATTGATCTTGGGTAGAGGGTGATGATTTTTTAGTGTAATCTTGTTCAATACTCGGTCTTCGATACACATTCTCCAAGTCCCGTCCGTCTTTATTACAATTTTGATAGGAAACACACAAGGTGAGGTGCTTGGTCGAATCACACCCTGCTCCAACAACTACTTCAATTACTTCTTCACTTCAAATTATTCCAGAACATACTATCTATACAACCCAATATTCGAAAATGAGAAGTTTGGCAATAACTGTATTTCGTGCTCCACTTCTCTCTTGGGTGGTATCCCTTTAGGTTTCTAGAACACTCCTATGTATGCATGTAGCAATTTCCCTAACTAATGTTTATGCTCTTTAATACACCCCTCTAGGCATGCCTTTACTCTTATAGACTCATCCTTATTATGATTTTCTCTTAAGAAAAGCAAAACATATTTCTTGCTAGAACTAATCAACTTCTTGGCTAGGTTGGCACTTACCAATGAGATATTTGACATGGATTTATGTAAATTTATGATGTAGGGCTTCCCATCCTCGATTAGTCGGTACTGGTTGGCTCTCCGCATGAATGTTGCATCCCTCATATACATGTAATGGCTTTCAAACACTACGCCACATACGTCAAGGGGTACTGCGTCCAATTCCACTTCGTCAATAAAATCAACACTTACAACAAATTTAATATTACATTGTATTGTTACCTTAATCTCTACATAATTGTTTAACCATCCTAATGGATATGGGCTAGGATGATCATGAACCTCCAATCCAAGCTTGCTGACCAGATCCATTGCTATGAGATTATCATGTGAACTAGAGTTTAACAGCGTGCCTATCTTGGTCTTATTGACCTGGACCTTGATGTGGAAGAGTTTTGTGATCTCCTTCTCTTGCCAGTGATGATGGATACTCAAATTCACCTCCTTTTGCACTTATGTGCATACAATCTTCTCATCCACATCAGATCTACTTTCAACCTGATTTCTCAAATATGTGGCTAGAATATTATTTTTCTTTACATCATTCTTGTGGTTCTTTCGGTTCAACTCTGGATGTAGTTTCCATCACTTTTCCTCAGTGTTCCCATCAATATTGCAATGGTTACAATGGTTGCTAGGATCCTTGCACTGATGTGCAATGGGTATTGTTTTTTTATCTGTTCCCCCTTTCCACTTCTTCTTCCCCTCATTGGAAGCTTCTTGGTGCTCTTTCTGCTTGGAACCAATTGGCCACCTTTTCGTGTGGCCTATGGTTTCTAGACACTGTGCCCATAGACATGCCTCATTCATTGTCCTTGGATTGAAGTGCATCACTTGCTTTTGTAGATGGCTATGTAGACCCCCAACATGATGGCCATGTTTATGAACTCAATGGTGTAGTTTTGTACACTCTTCCCTTGATATTTCTTGAATTAGTGTGACTGGATCCATTAGTCCTCTACATACCCGATAGGGTCGAATTGGGTCTTGATGAGGGTTTTGAAGTCCTCCCACCTAGTTACTAGTAAATCAACCTTTATCCTAAGTGTTTTCATAAGGCTTTCCCACCAGGTTAAGGCATGACCCTCTTAATTCAGTCTGGAAAATGATATATTTTGTTCTTCATCTATATGGTGAATTTTGAAATAAACTTATACTTGCCGCAACAAATGATTTAGTTTTAGTGTATCGATCTCACCTTGGTATGGATTTATTTCTAGTTTTGCTTCCATATTGAATAAATACTCCTTTTTTGAGTCTTCGTTATCCCCAGGTTTCCTATCTGATTTGATCTCTGAGTTTGAGCCTCCAACTTCTTCGAAAGGTACGAGCTTGCTTGCTAGAGCCGCCATGAGGAATGACATATTGCGAGATATGTCAGTGACTTTATCTTCTAGCCTCACAAGCATCTCCTTTGCTGGATCTCGATGGTTGTTATGAAAAAATGTGTTGGCCATGGATAAGGTTCCATGAATTTCTTCTTAAACTGATTCATGGATCCTTGCAACTTTCCTCAAATGACCTAAGAAAACCTGATTTGATACCAATATGATCTATAAACTGGGCACCAAAACGGAAGACACGGTTCTAACTATGGTGCCTATGATTGTTAGGATCTATCATTCATGTTAAAACATGAATACATGACAAAGAAGGTTAGCGTTGCAACCTAGTGGAGTGTATCCTAAGGCAATAATGAAAAAGGATATTGATAATCCAATATGAAAGGAGAAAAAACCTAACCTATATTTTGGTTCTAATTCATTCATCTACCAATGTGAATAAGATAGGACCAAAGGGATGTAAAAACACCATAAAAAAATCTTGAACATTCTCTTATGCCTCCAAAAATCACAAGAACAAACTCGAATGACATCATTAGGCATTAAAACAATGAAATAGTCTAATAATAATATGCAAATGGAATTCCAAACCATAGAAAAGTTGGTAAAAAACCAAATAAATACATGTAAAAATGAAATTTAGCAATTTATTTTGAATTTTTCACCACAGGTTTGTTTTGAGCTCAAAATACCCTCAACAATTTAACCAAAGATTGTAGAGTATTTGACCAATTATTCTTTATTCCATTTGGACCAAGTTATCCCTCTCCCTTTCTTCTTCCTTTTCGTCCATTTCAATTTCAAATTTTCAAAAAAATGACTATTGAGGACCTCCATCAATGAAGGATCTACACACACATTTTGACTTCATACGAGGTGCATGTAGAAGGCCTTACATACACTTATTGTGAAGAAAAAGGGCATGTACATGCTCATATTTTAAATAAAGTTTGTGTACACCTATAGACTTTGAAAAAGTGCAATTAACTCTCAAATATTTTTCTTGAAAATGCAGGTGATAGATGATGGTTATTGTTTGGAGAGAGGGAGAGTATGAGGAAGTTGACAACCTTGCCGTGAATGATCAACAATCCATGGATGCACTTTGAGATTATGGTCTTCTTAGTTTATTCATGATTCTAAACATGTTTTCTTAAAAAATATTTCTATAGACATTAGTGGGATACTGAACCTTGACCATGATGCATTTGCTTTGGATGATGAGGTCCTCAAGATTGAGATTGAGGATATTTACTTCCTCATGGGTTTCTCTTGATGAGAAGTGCCTATAAAATTGAGAGGAGGAGAATGCGATGGTGATGCCATGACCATATAGTAGTATGTAGATACTTGCTACACCGTGGGCACCCAAAAAATGGGCTCCCAATTCCCTATCAACCACATCAAGAGCTTAAGTTTAAAAATCACCTGTTTAACTATTACACGAGTGGTAGGCTTAAAATTATTACATCAAGCATCACACATGCCGATGTTTTATGGGGTAGAATTCTTGAGGCATACATTGTTATAATGGTGCACTGTGCTCCTTGTGAACATGAAGACTGAGTTGATAGATTGCAAGATAGAGAGGCAAAAAGACTTTGGCTATGTGAGCATACTTTGCTCATTCTTTCTCGATAGGCTCCCATCAATGCACCCTCATACCATACTTATACAACTTGAGCTTAAAGATCCAAATATGGTCCAATGGGCACACATGATGTATTGACTCAGAGGCGGGTGTGTCACCAATGCCTTCAATGATGTATTCTTTGATTGGTGGTCACATTAGCTGATTGTGTTCGATGACTTCTTTTATGTTGGTGCTGAATTTCATGGAGATACTGGCCTACCATAATGCATAGATGCCACATGGGGTGACATTGGTAAATGAATTTTTTATTTTTTCTTCTAAATTTATATGATTTTTATGTTTTCAGCATATGTGAAAAATGTAAGAGGTAAAAAATAAACTATTTTTCTTGTATGTAGAGTAACTAACAATTTTTTTGATGATGCATATGTAGGATCGAGCTGACTATAAAGTTACCCTAGACATTAGAATAAGGGTAGGGGTGAAGACCAACATGGAGGAGAGGTTGAGTGGGTTCTACAATTAGTCCAATGTAACCTTGAGGGGTTAACCCATAGGGTGATGATGACACAAGTAGAGGAACTCCCGGAGCACATTCAGAGACAAGTGGTAGGAGTGACAAGAGCATGGGTATGACTCTTCCGATGGGTGGCCAATTCCATAGTGTGCTACCATGAATCCCACATCGAGCTAGGGCCCGAGTCATAGTTTATGTATGGACATATTTTTGTATCAAGTGATCATACATATGTATCATCAGGGGTTAGGATGCATGGTTTTATATAGCACTACATATATTTTTGTACGTGATGAAACTATTTATAAAATATTTACACAATTTCATGTCTTACTCGTATATGCAAAAATGATGTGATTGCCTATCATAATATTGGCATGCATGATTTGTTTTTTAATTATTGTGAAAAATGCCAATATAATACATAATTAACTAATTCATTAGATAAATGATTAAAACTCCTCAAAACACGAACATAAGTAATAAATTCAAAATAATGCTTGAGAAGTTGCACACATAAGAACTTCCAAAAAAGCATAGGATTACATACATGCTATAGACCATTTAACTGGGACACTGTCAACTGTGATTCTAGGTGAACTACCAGATGTTGAATTCCATGTGAAATGGATTATGATTTTAATTCAATCACTGCACTATACTCAGTGACATTATTGGTTGCAAGTCCAATACAAGCTCCCCTTGAGTTCACAAGTTGAGTTGCGAGTGAATAAATCACCCAAGCAACAAAAGTGAGGTTCTAAGTGTGGTGGCTGGAGCCATCCATGAATCCAAAAACATAGGTGTGTCTAATGACATCTTCCAATCAAGCACAAAGCATGACAATCATTGATTGAAAAGAAATAAAAAAATAAAAACCAAAGCATAAAAACCCTACTTATATACAACAAGCATAGGGGCATTTCCCAGACATTTCTACCTAAGCATAATACCTCTTTAGGTAGATCCCGTTGCTAGGATCATACAACACCTTTCATTCATAATATTACAACTCACGTGATCTTTTACTGAGGACACACCTCACAATGTAAGGACCATTCCACATAGGATTGAAATTGCCTACCCCCAAGGAATCCTTATCTTGGTCATAAATGATCACCAAGTCTCGTTTTGAGTAAATTCAGGAACAAACAAACTTGTTGTACTAGGCCTTAACAAATTTCTTGTGTGCCTCATTCATGTCAGACACATCTTTGTGGTGCTCATTGAGTTGTTCCAAAAGAATGAGAAATTCTTCCAGGGAAGTTGTTTTAGGTAGGATCTCTGTGGCCAACTTCAAAGAGAGAATATCGCATTCAATTGGTAGTATTTCTTCCACCCCATAGACAAGATGGAAGGGATTAAAACTAGTGGTTTTCTTAACCAAGGTTTAGTATGCCCAAAAAGCTGAAAAAAGAATGAGATGCCAATTAGATTTACTCACTTTGATTATCAGTTGCAAAATGGATTTCAAAGACTTGTTTATAGCCTCTACTTGTCCATTGGCTTGCATATAGTATGTCAACGAGTGTTCTTTTCGTATCCCTAGCTTGAATGAAAATGTTTTCATCATCTTTTTCTGAAAACGACTTCTGTGGTTGCTGACAATCTCTCTAGGCACACCACATCTAACAATGACCTAATAAATATGAAGAGTGTTGTTGTTTCACTGTTGTTGGAAAAAGTCGGCATGGATTTATCCTACTTAGTAAATTAGTCCACGTCCACAACAATGTACTTATGACCTTTCACTGAAGTTGGATGACATGCCATAAAATTGACCCCCCACTTAGTGAAAGGGCCAATGGTGATGACATGGTAAATGGGAGTTGGATGTGCATACATTTTATTTGTGAAAATTTGGCATGGGTAGAACTTCTTAACAACTTGTATGCAGTATTTACATATTGAAGGCCAAAAATAACCCACATGCATGATTTTCTAGGTTGTTGAAAACCTAGACAAGTGACCTCCACAAGCTCTACTGTGACAATTATTTAGGACCCTATTAGCCTCCTCATGAATCAAGCATCAATGGAAAATGAGATCCACCCCTCAACGATATATATTATAGAGTGTAATTGATGATGATGTATCTCTTTGCGATACTTAGTGTGAATTGCAGAATCCCGTGAATCATCGAGTTTTTGAATGCAATGATGAATAAATTGGCATTCATCATGAGAGAGGTTGGAGGGGAACCTTTAGGTCTAGAGATACACCAAGACATCCCCATACCAAGGGTCATTGAAGGTGATGAGAAATAAATGATCATCGAGTTACGAGTTAGTTTCAACTTGATCCTCACCATATCTAGGTAGATCTGACATAATCTTAACAAAATCCCAAGACTTCTTCAATATGCCTGACAGAAAATCTAGATCAAGCTCCTACAAAATA
>JASDQU010689443.1:11388-38625 GCA_032191745.1 Picea mariana | reverse complement strand
TTCGTACCTTTTGTGTATGTGGCACATTATGGAGATCAAAGAATTGCTCCATTTGAAGTATCCATGTGATTGGGTCCTTTCCATCAAACTTCCTCATATCAATCTTAGGAACATGGTTGGTCTTCAAACCAAAGTTGGAGTTTCTCCATTCTTGATTCACCTTCCTTGTGTCCTCCTCATGAGTTTCATGGGATGAATTTTCACTTTTGGGTGTCTTCTTTGTTACGAAATTTTTCATTACTTCCATGATCTTAGCTTCCATTGAATCCATCTTAGTATCCAACTTAGCTTCCATTGAATCCATCAACTTAGCTTCCATTGAATCCATCTTGGCTTCCATTGAATCCCTCATCTCTTGTAGTTCATATTTGGTTACTGTCTTCTTTTGTAAATCATTTATGTCCCTACGCATTTCTTCACCTTCATCAAGAGTCCAATTAGGATTTTCTGGAGGCTTATTTGGTGTAGGAGGTCCCTTTTTGGGTGGCATGTTTCCAAATATCACTTTTGAGTCTTGATTTTGAGGTGGTTCTGCTAGGCAATATTTATTCTGTTATATCTCCCAAGTTTTGTCTCTTCTGGTTATGAAAATTTCCTTTAGGTAGTTCTCTAATATTTCTTCTCTGCAATGCCACAGGTCTGATCAAAATTGGATGTGCCAAGTGGAATTTACGGTAACTTCCTCACAACTTGTCGATTTTTGGCCTTTCCAGGAGATCTCACTTGTATAGAATGCCCCGCACAAAATAATTGATATCAAATTCTGAAACTCACACCCAAAATACTACAGACTGTCCACGATCCAATGAAACTAGTCCCACTCAATTTGGATACTCTAGGAATAAGTTATGATTGTTTTACCTAGAACACCTTCTTGAGACTAGTCAATAGGGCTAGTCAGATACCCTATCTTACACAGGGTGTATCTACAAATTTAAGATGACACAGAAGCTGAAATTTTTACCACAGATACACTACTAATTTCTGTAAATGGTCTCCATAGGGCAGGGTCTGAAACATTACAGAAATTATTTGATAGCGAAAATTTCTCAATGACTCATTTCAGAATGATTCCATAACCCTATCTTGTACAGGATGTATCTACGAAAGTATAAGGCCCCAGGAGCTGAATTTTGAACCCAACGTACCTTGAGCCGTCTGCTAAATACCCTCCAAGCGGTTCCTTCTGAAACATTGTAGAACAAAAGTTATAGTGAAAATGCCACGGTGTCTCAGATGTAGCAGTGAAACCCCAAGACCTTGAGCTCTAAAACCATATGTTAAGAACCAAACATCAATATAGCATATAAAAACCTCAGAAAAAGCACTCAACGCCTTGAAAAAGAGATAATTTCATATAATAAGCCTCTTCGAGGGGGTAACCTCCTTTTACCCCACTTAAATGTTCAAGTACAAGATGATTCAAAATGAAAATGTCTCCTTGGTATATGTAGGAGACTAGGAGGTATAATGGCCTAAAGCTGACATAATTAAAATAACATTACTAATCTAAATTACAACTAATGGCCTAAATCCGACATAAAAAAATAGCACTACTAATCTAATATGCCCCAATTAAGGGGTAATGAGCCAACATTAGGGCTTAACAAGCATCCTCCACTATCCTTACTAACATCATGCTGATCTCATCTTGGATTTCGTACCTCAAACCATTTATATACTTGGCAAATTTTTCTTCATCTTTCTCTTTTTGTCCAGTTCTGATGTTCATCTTGTAGAAATCCTCTATGTACTCTTTAACTATCATACCCTTCTGTCTCAGGTTCTGCAGCTTCCTGAACATATTGATCTAATAATATTTGGGCATGAATTTAGCTTTCAGCTTGGCTACCATTCTGTCCCAATTATTTATCTTTTGTTTTCCTTTGCTTCTCCTTTCAGCCTGTAATTCATCCCACCACAGTGTTGCATGTCCTTTTAGCCTGGTGACAACATGTATCACACTTTTCTCCTCATCGACATATTCATAGTTGAAGTATTTGTCCATGGATCTTATCCAATCCAACAAATCTTCAACATCCAAATTGCCTTCATACATTGGGACCTATATCTTGGCTCTATCTCCCAATCTAACAACTGCTCTCAGCAAGCGTTCTTTGACAAAATTTTCCCCTACAACTTCTACGACTTCTACTTCTTCACTCTCTGCATCGTTGATGTCTCTAGCATCAGGTGACCTCCTCTGCATTGCCTCCATCGCCTCTAATATTTCATGAATCTCTCGCATTTCTCTTTCAAGAGCACGATTGGATAAAGGTGGCTCCACTTGTCTCCTCGGGGGCATTGTGATGACTATATCTCACACACAAAGTACACCTTCAAGCTACTTTGTCTCCTTTCCTTTGATTTTGTGCCGCCTGTCCTCCTTGACGACAGACGGTCCTAAATTTATTAGGGACTTCAGAACTTTGGTAAGTTCATCCTATTGTGTATGCAAAGTGCTAAGACTCGTGCACCTTTCTTTGATCAGATGGTTGTTGGTCCTCTAAGATGTGATCCAACGGCCGCTGTCGCTCTTCCTCCTGAGATTTCAAATTCCTCCGACTTAGAAGATTTTCTAAGTATTCAAAGGCCTCAGACTTTGTTCCTCCTTCACATCTATCCCTTGAACATCACCTGCACTTCTGAAAAGTGCCATCCCTTCTGATATTTCTCTCCTTTCGCTCCTTTGACTTCTTAAAGAGCTAATTTGACACTTAGTTGAATTATGAATCTGTGCACTCCTTGCAGTAGATTCTTACACAAAGTTTGAGTTCTTTCGGACGAATGTGCATGCCTTTTTGTAGTCTCTTTTCACTCCTTGCAAAGGAAACTTTCTCTATCTCTTATGAGCTTATGAGTCGAAACAAACTCTGTCAACTCACTCCTTGTGGACTGTGTGCACACCTTTCACAGACTCGACGAAGAGAAACGTTTGAAATTTATATAAACATTTCAAAACTGCATACACTCATAACAAGATTCATTCATTCATGAAAACAAAAATAACAACGAATTGCAAACAATAACAACACTATGCATTGGATCAATTTTCCTCTTTTATATTCATTCAAAAGTAAAATTGCTACAGCTATAAAAAAAAAAACAAAAAAACAACTAAAATAACTCAAAAATTTCCTACTAACTTGCGGCAGCCTCATTTGGGCATACAAAACCTCTATTTATCTCAGAGGGTCCTTAGGGTCCCCCCCGACTACTTGTCTATTCAGAAAAAAAACCTAACTTCTACCTTAGTTCAGTTACATTCAAGACTAGGAGTGAAAACTCCGAGATCACTCGTGATCATTCAACTTCCAAGCGTTTGATCTTCTTCTGTTTTTCAATCAGCTCCAAAAGATTCATAGTAACTGCCATTGTTTAAGATTTTGAAATGATTCCTAGGCGTTGAGTTGTCTTGCTACGCATGCTCGCTAATGATGCTCCTTCATCACTCTCCAACCTAATATCACATAAGCACTCCAACCCAAAATACATATACATCGGCACTCTGGCCCGAAACATGTACTCAAAGGCACTCCATCCCAAGACATGTACATAATGAGTTTACACTTCAGTAACTCTTGCAGCAATTCCAACCTGCAATCTCCTATTCCCATCAGTATGCACAACCCAAGGAAGAGCACCCCCTTCTCTACATCATAGTCCCTCATGTTGTACCACTTTCCTCTAGGGATCTAGAAAAAACCAGCTAGGAAGTATCATAGATGAGGCTCCAAGAATTCCAGCTGTAACAAAATTCAAAATTTGTCAATTCCTACAACAATTCCAACCAACAAGTTCTCTTTCCCCACAACCTGCACAACCCAAGGAAGTGTACCCACTTCTCTATACCGCAGTTCCTTGGGTTGTACCACTTCCCTCTAGGGTTCCAACATAAGGTTGGATAAGAAGTCTCAGAGTTGTTTCTCCAAGAATTCCAACTATGAAAATGGAATCTCCAAAACTTTAAATAGTTGCAAATGTTCTTCCCGCATTACATCTTCAGCTCCACTTTGTTTCTTCTACAACCCTAAAAACTTAATTATTCTACATGATTGGTTCATGTCTTTCATTATTTAGTTGTTCCTATAACATCCCTTAAGAAATTATAACCGTTATGTCCATTACCATATAAAAATCATCTTATTCATAGGAGTTTTCAACTTCAAAATACGACATTTATTCAAAATAAGTTTGCAATCATAAACCAATACCCATCTGTATGGTTGTCTTGTTCTTCACAAAGATGGTACGGGAAGGAATTCATCTCAATGTTCTTCATTGATACAACCACATGATCCCAACCACCATGCCATATGCATTATTAAGTTGCCTCTTCCTTGCTATTCTCACCCTCCAGGCTTAGGCATTCCCTTTGTTTCCACATAGTCCCTTGGGTGATCCACCATTTTCCAAGGTGTTCTCGGAAAGAGACCGCAAAATTACTACCAGACCCCTATTAGAAATATGTAACCTGTGGTAATCATAGGGTTTCAGTGTCCTAACGATAGCCTTCTTCTCGATCTTTCATCTTCAATAACCATCATCTTATATGTATCACACACATATAGTCATCATGATATATCATCATGACAATTTCATTTGTAACTTAAAATTTGTTTCACAAGGAAAATTCAAGTTTCCTAGTATGAGATTCCTTCTCATAACATTTGACTTTTTCGCAACAACAAGGATCGATCTTCCTTATGGGATTACACCATTTCCATATCCAAGACAATTTTTCCTACATTTTCTAAACTTCATGCAACCAAACAAATTGGCAATACTCATGCACATTATTCCCTTATTGTGCGCACACACACATGCGCGTGCGCACACGCGCGCGCGCACACACACACACACACACACATTTTTCAATATTTACAACAACTCATGGAATTATCTTGGAATTGTATCCTTTCAACATTTCAATCACTTCAAACTACTTATTCATATTATATGGAATGAAACTATCATTTAGTACACATGCATTATCAATACCCAAGCTTTTATAATGAAATACAACATTACCAACAAATAAACTGATGTGCCAATACCCATGACCACATCCACACAATGCATCCTTGCATTGACTCTAGAATACCACATATCCATGTCATGTATTTCACCATGGTGAGTTGGAAGGTTTATCCAATGCCTCAACAAATCATCCAAAATATTCCTTGTTACTTGTTCGACTATTTGGATACCTTCCTCTTCGACCCATACAACACCAAGAATTCAATCATTTAGTGTTCTTTAGTGTCGACAAAGAGGTTGTAGTCCAAACATCGGTTATACAAGGGAAGACCATTAAGCACTTGTATGGTTTTATATCCCTTCCATATCCAACCACATCATGGCATCACACATGGCTATCTCTATTGGCATCCATTTCTATAGTAGGAGTACGTCTCCTAACTTGACCTGGTTATGACCTCATGAGAAACATAGCATACCACTAAATGTTATATAAAGGCATTCAAACTTTAAACAACATTTTGCACCTTCAAGGATTTCCTCCTTTACACATTAATTCAAATATTGAACTTTAACTGAGGGAATTATTACCTCAATTACCTTCATAATTTTATGCATCATAAGCAACCAAATGCACACCCACATGGTTTTTATCAAATTATTTGATGCTACATGATCATCTAGCATTTTGTAAAAGCTCGCATGCTCCCTTCACCAACCTCTCGATCAACATTCTTACCATCCTCATTCATATTAATACAGATGGTTCTCATGTTCAACACCATTGTAATGTCCCTAATCCAAACCCCATTTGTAATTGTACATATAGGCTGGTGAGTCGTTGGTACCAATTATAAATGTAAATGTACATATAGGTTGGTGAATCGTTGGCACCAAGTTTTGGTTTTGTGCGCACCTGATTAGTGCGTGAGGATTGTTATCAAAGAAAGGGTGCACACATTTCATAGTGTTGTGCACACCTAGGTAAGTGCGTGTGGTTTCACATCAAAGGAAGGGTGCACATATTTCACAGTCTTGTGCGCACTTGATTAAGTGTGTGGGGATCACCTTGAAGTGCGCATCGAGCCGAGTTATGTGTGTGTGTCTTTGTGTGTGAGGATAGTGAGTCAGGATGCAAATAAGATAGTGTGCCTATCCTTGTAAAATTTAATCACACTTAAGTTATTAATAATATCACATCACTACACGCAAACAGATCAAATGAAAAGAGACAGGGGGCTAACTCCACCGAAAAGGGAAAAGGGGGACTCAAGTCCAAGGGAATATTTTATTAATGTTTCCAAAAAGTGTAATTTATGGATAATTATTTATCCTAAGTTCCCGATGGATGGGAATGAGTCACAAAGTGGATAAATCTAAGTTTTAAGGTGACAAGTGTCCAATTTAAAGAATGCAATATATATTGTTGTCCTTAGTGTATTTTGGGGGAAATTCATTCATTTCTCATGTGCATGAGGGGTTAGACCAACTGAGGAAAGACGACTATTACCTTATATGTAGAGAAAAAATTGTAAAGGGGTTTTATGTATTGTAACCAAAGTATTTGTTGTTGAAGAGGTAGGTTTTCAGGGTCGTGAGCATTCTCTCCAGGTGAGAGATTTGTTGTCGAAGAGGAAGGTTGTCAAGCCCGTGAGAATTCTCTCTAGGTGAGATATTTGTTGTCGAAGAGGTGGGTTGTCAGGCCCATGAGCATTCTCTCCAGGTTAGGGTTTTTCTGGGAATTGTACCCTGCTGCGTTGGGCATTAGTTACAGGGCTCTGATACTTCCTGTCCAGCCTGTTGTTAAAGCCTTGGAAGGGGAGTGGGGGCAACTAAGGTACTATTGAGTAAAGAAGGGGCACCGTTCCTTGGGTGGGACAATCATGTGGGGAATGAGAGACTATAGGTTATTTGCAATAGTGACACCTTGGACTGAACAATTCTGTTGATTATCATACCTTAGCCTAGAAACAAGAACCCTTTTTCCCTGGTGGAGTTTAAGCCCTGAATCAGGGGTGACCTGTTTCTGAAAGTATATTAGAAACAAAGTCTATGGCTGGGAGGAACATCTGAGTTCTACACACAGTAGGTGAATTATCATAAAATATAAGTTTCCTTTATGTGCTTGTTTCACTATGTGCTTAATTATCTTTGTCCTATATGGGTTTAATTCTTGTATGATGTTGCATATAAGTAATTTTTTTTATTCTATATAATGTTTCTTGCACATGTGTGTGTGGTGTTGATATTAAATATTTGTAGTCATAGATGCAGATTATGACAATTATTATTAGTTATTCATGTTAATTTGACCTTATAATAATGGTCATGAGTCTCCAAGGCAAGGTTAGATGGCCGTGCACGTAGGGAGATACTCTGTGTGCACAAGAGGATGGATTCGCTTATGCACGCAGGAAAGCAGTTTGCGCACACAAGGAGAATTTTTTTTGCGTATGACATTAGAATGGTTGTGTGCATTGTAGTGAGCACATGCTCAGAGTGGATTACACACATAGTAATATTGTGTCCTCAGTATGCTTGTGTGCACAGTAGTATTGTGTTGCTTCCATTGTTATAAATTGTGTCAGAAGAAGAAAGTTTATGTGGCATGACCTAGCTTGGAGTCAAGTGTGTTACTTTAAGTATTTATGCATAGACCAATGTTATAGGGTAGAATCTGTGCACTAGAGTTTGGAGTAGAGTTTCTCAGTATTAAGCCGATAATGTTACAAATTGGTATCAGAGTTGGTACCCAGCTAGGAGGATGGGTACGTGACAAGTTGGTATCAAATAATTTTGGTAACGGGGATGCTATATATTGGTATCATAACATTTCGGTAACGGGAACGTTACATTTTGGTATCAAAGCTTTGGTTTCAACACTGATTCTGTATGGACCGAGTTTCTTCTTAAGGTAAAAATTTGAATTAGTAAGTGACTGAATTTGGAATTGCTACGTGGTCATGGTCCGCCTAAAATAATAATGCGCAAGTGTGCACACTAAATTTTCGACATTGTGGGGTGCGAGGATGGAAATTCACACTAAAAAATGGTGCACAGGTGTGCGCACTAAAAATTGGGGTTGCGTGGAGAAAAATAGGTGGTGCATGCGTGATACTGATATGCAGTGTATATGTTAAATATTGACATCATGCATTGGTACATGTTGAATACCAGCATCTGCATGAGCTTAAGAAGGAAGTAAGAAAGAGAAAAAGGGTATTTGGGTGAATTCCAAATGACCAAGATATACTACACAAGACTTATAATTGCGCAAGGGAGAAGTTGATGGGAAAGTTTTGGACAAAGGAGTCCAATTATTCTCCCAAAATTTTGGAATTGGGACGTTAAAATCACTCGAGAAATTAGAAGAAAGGATTTTGACAAAATGGTCTAGAGTTTTCATGAAGTTGTTGCATGAATTCATTTAACAAATCCTATTTTCTGCACATTTTCCATAATTAACAATGATTAGATCAAGACAAAATCAACACATAAAGTAAAAAAGTATGGAATATGCACAGAGAACTTACAACCATGATGATGAATTTGGGGATTTGTATGCCGCTTTGGGTGTTGATGCTACTTAATCCAAGGAGGAGCACATAAACTTAGTAGAAACCATAAAGGGACTGCAAAAAGATGTCCAGAGCTATAAAGTTGATAACGAGAGGCTTATGAAAGCCAAGGAGCAACAAGATGACTTCAATATCAAGTTGATATAAAGCTTGGACAAAATAGAAAAGAAAATGGATAAGGAGACAGAGTCAAGAAAGTCAAGAAGTCACAGGTCTCATGATGAGAAAAGAAGAGAAACAAGAAGTGGGGATAGGCATCAACCTCACTCACCAAATAATTCATTTAGGAAAGCGCGCAATATCTCAAGTCCATCTCCTGTCAAAAACCATAAGAGAAGAATTTGGGTGGACAAGCTACAGGGAGAAATGAATAAGATCAAGCCTCTTACCTTTGATGGTGAGCACAATAAGGATGAAGACGCGAAGGCCTAGTTGTTGGGTATGAGAAAGTACTTCTAGCTACATAATTATTCTGCACGAGAAGAAGGGAGAATTGTCATCTATCAGCTAGAAGGAAAAGCATCAATGTGGTGGGATCAACTCGTGCAAGTGCAACACATTGATGAAAATAAGGTTACTTGGAGTGAGTTCAAGAGGTATTTTCAAAAGAAATACTTAACCAAGATATACTATGACAAGAAAATGAAGGATTTCCTTGAACTCAAGCTTGGGAGTATGAAAATAGAAGAGTATGAAAGAATATTCTTAGAGTTGTTTAAATATGTCACATTCATCAAGAATAAGAAAGTTAAAATTCATAGGTACCCCGAGTGGGTTACCCTCATTTATATGTGAAAAGATATAATATGATGACCCCAAGACATTGGAGGAAACCATAAGGCACTCTAAATGTATTTATGGTCAAAAAAGGGGAAGACCGAATTTCCAAAAGGCTTGGGAAGACAAGATGAAAAGAAAGGTGAAATAGAGGAAGAAGGGGACTAAGAAACCATTTTTTATAAATACTGCGCAAGGAAAACCAACTCCCAAAAAGACCAGAATGACGAAGACAGTGGGGAAAAAACTTAGGAACGAACCTATTCAATGTTGGGGTTGTGTTGGAGATTATATGTATAGATATTTCCCTCAAATAGGTGATAAAGTGAGGACTACGCACAATGTACAAATAGCTCCGACAGTTGAAGACATGGACAAAAATGTACCTAGAATTTACGCACCCCTGGATAACAAGAGAGTTGTGTTTCAGTTGCACATGATTGAGGTGGAAGGTAATATTAATTACCAACCAATTTCTATTTTAATTAATTCCTATTCATAGTTATCTAGATCCTAAGATGGTGGAAAGATTCCAATTGCCAAGAAGCAAGCTTGGAAAACCTTGGTTGGTGCAGTTAGCTACATGATAAAAAAGGAAATTTAATGAGATGGTTAAGGAATTTCCAATGGAAATGAATGGATTGCACAGAAAATATTATTTGAATATCATACCTTTGGGCTCTTATGATTGCCTCATTGGCATATATGATTTTAGGGGCGAAATTTCGGGGTTCCAATTTTTGAAGGGGCAATTTTTCATTAAATTGGTATTTAAAAAAATTAGAATCTTTAGCCCATATATCAAAATAAAAGATAGATATGGAAGATAATTATTCCCCTAAAAAACAACAAGAAAATTAGTGGCAAGAGAGTTCGCCCTCCTGATTTCATGAAAAAATTGCCAATTTGCCCTGATTTTTTTAGAATCTAGATTTTTTGTGGATGCATCGCCCATATTTCCTAAACCAAAGCATGTTTGGAGTTATTTCACCTGCACATCATCAAATTAGGGTTTTATGGCAACCAATTCTCCCACGTCTCTTCGAATGAATATTTTTAGCACCAATTTCGCCCGCAAATTTCGTAGTTTTTCTAGAATGAACGATTTCGCCCAATCCCCATCGATTTTGGGTTCCCCTGCATTTCCAATTTTGTCCCATAATCCATGGTGCGAATGAATATTTTCAACATTGATTTCACCCACATATTTCGTAGCTTTTCTAGAGGGAATGATTTCACCCAATGCCCATCGATTTTGGGTTCCCCTGCATTTCCAATTTTGTCCCATAATCCATGGGCCATGAATTTCCTTCTATGTTTTATGGGAATGACAACCGAGGCTTTATAAATTATGGGAGTGAGGCTTGGTGATGGTTCAACAATGAATGATCTCAAATATAATTATGTACTCGTTACTCAACTTTCGTCAAAGCCTTGATCAAGACTATAGAAGGCCAGAGGCACACACGTTTTTGCAGCTATTAGATTCTTACAAAATTTCAAAGGACATTTCTGAGTTATTCCTGATTCCTAAATTTTCATTTCCTGTTACCTAGAGATGCCCAAGATCTGTTGTGTGCTTCAAATTAGTCACAAGACACTGGGTAACAATGCCTCTCTAAGTGGGTCATCCCAAAATAACTTGAAGCTCAAAATTATTTTATTTTCTTCGCGTCTCAAATAAATTCCTTTGTTAGAAAATATGAGCTACTATCTACTTTTCAACTTTTGAGAATTAGTAGTTAAGAATATGAGACTTATTAATATTTATTTGTTTTTGCCCTTTACTTAAGACTCTAAGCTACTAGCTTTTAAAACTTTTGAGAACATGGTATCATACAATATGGTAATTTAATAGTCCACAAGAGAGGCTCATTGCATGCATGAGATTGATAGCCATGATTTCATTTTTTATTGCAATGCTTTCATTTCATTGGTTATACATGTAGTCCTTGTCTTATCTTGGGTTCGACCATGTGACCTCAGACCTGATGGAAACCAAACCCCATTGGGACCACTTCAACCACAACTTAAGATGATACTTAAAATTGTTTCATGTTTTGGTTTTTTTTTGCTTGGAAATCTAAATCATTTCTTTTCAAATTTAAACATGCTACATGTAGTTGTTTTTAAAGTATTTGACTTCTTTTACATGAAAATTTGAGTTGTTGCTTGATTTTAAAAATTTTGAGCACTTTCGCTTAATCAATAGTTCATATTTTGCTCAATACTTAACAATTTTTAGTTTGCTTGGAGTTTCCTTTGCTCAGAACTCCAAGTTGTCTTCTATGCTTAGATTTTTTTAGCATTGATATCGAAGACTAGTTTTAGGCCTTAGTACATTACTTCAAAGGTTGGTGGACTTTGCCTTTTTTTGTTTCAATTGACCTTTAGGTTCAGTTTAATTTCTATTTTTAGGAAAAGTTTTCTTAGGGTTACAAATTCGCTATTTTGTGCACATTAAGGTATTTTACTCGTGTTTCTTCCATCTAGTTGTATCCTCTTTCAACATGGACAATTATCTTCATCATTTGATATGGTTCTTGTAACAACCTCTACCTGTCAATTTCCTCCACTTTGTTTTCTCAATTTTGCACCTCGTTAAAATATTGTGCTCTTTTATTCACCTCTTCTTCCTCCCATTCTTGGTGAGTATATGACTAATAAATGTTTGTATGAGATACATGGGAGGATACCATTTTTTCAGGATCATTCCTTATAAACCTTTCATCTACAAAATTATACTCAAGAGTTGCTTTGGCTTCTGATTTTGAAAAGGTAAAATTGTTTATCCCATACAATCCTATGTACAATGGATAAGTTGGACACACTTTTTTTTGATCCTTTATTAACAAAGCCTTGAAACCATGAATAATGGTATGATAAGTCACCTCTTTGAGAACCAACATGTGTGGCACAAATCTAGACAATAAATGAGGAGCCTTAGTCGCTTCATGGATCCTAAGGTAGGTGCTTTATTCATTCATATACCAATATCCTATCATTATTATAACTTGCATGACTTCCTTAGATAATATTGGTGTTGGTTTGTAGAATATCAATTCATATAACGAGGTGAAGAAGTGATTCCAAATTCTCACTTACTATTTCATTTATTTGTGTTCCCATAAATCTTGGCAGTTTACTTATATTGGCATTTTTTTATATGCTCAAAGCCCGCCCTTGTTAGCCTATGGATTACCTTTACCAATCACTAAGTCTAAATTGTCACCTGTATTTGTATTATTCATTTAGGATATAAGTAATATATCCTCAAGTGATGATTAATGATTTAGTTAAGATTGCATAGCCTAGTCATCATGCATGATTTTAGGAACTAGAGAAAATCTCTTTACGAGGTGGCATCACCCATTGTACTATAAATATGTAACATTGGTTTGAATACAAAGAGGGTTGGATGGTATGCCTTTTCCATCATTTTGTTGTTATTATGTATGTTTTATCAATTGGTATTAGAGCTTCTTTTTTTTAACAATTGGTATCAGATCTTCTTTGTTTTATCAATTGGTATCAGAACTTCTTTGTTTTATCAATAGGTATCAGATCCATGGTGAAGAAATGGTGATAATATCAGAGACATGGTGAAAATTGTGAAGGAAGAGCCACAGTACTGAGTGTAGTTTCGTTTTGAGGACCGTATCGTGGACTATATCAAGGGTTGTATCATGGAATGTATTGATTACTATAACACAGACCATATCTATTTTTAGTCTGGATTTATTTTTTCAAGGAATGTCTTCAAGGAGAGTGATGGACCCATATGGAGGAGTGATGCAAGACATTTTCCCAAGATAAAGACAACGATCCGATAACTATAGTGATCAATTCAAGAGATAATTTTTCATGGCATGCTATTTATTCTATGTATTTATAATGGAAAAATCCCAATTTCTGTGTGAATTGAGAATTATGCGATGCCTTTAGTTGTGTCTCTTGATTTTTTTCCATGGTGGGTGCGTTTTTGCATTGACATTTCCAATAAATAGCTTTACTAGAATCCTCTCTCTACAATTTGTGTGATTAAACCCTTGATTGAAGAGATTTGTACGAGTCGTCCTCCTCTGATATACACAGATCTAAAGTGGTCTCTAGCCAAGAAAATGTAGATATAGACAAGCATTTGTAGATCTACCACAAAGAAATCCGCCATCCAATGATTTTTCTACACAAAAATATGCCAGATCATGAGATAATCAACGTGAAAAGATGCAGATAAAGTATTTACTGTAGCTACGTTTGACGCGTGAAGGAGAAGAGCCTGTAGCTTCCTTCTGTGATCTGGGAGAGATTAATGAGAGAAACAAAAGAGGAGAAATTGTCATTGGAATTGCGGATCATTTTTTGAGAAAATGAAGATGAATTCAATGATTTCACGATCTAGGTTTTGTGTAGAATGGGGTCTATTGTGTGAATCACGATTTTTTTCTTGAGAAAGGTCTTGGTTTAAGAGATTTTTAAGATTCTCTTAACCACATTTTACAGGATTCTCTGCGTTACGAGATCATTAACAATTTGTATGGAACATAAATATATGTTCGTAATCAACATCATCATCTTCAATAATTTCATGACTATAAAGGAATATAGAAAGATTGCATGTGCTGAATTAGGTACGGTGGAATTGATATATTCTTGTAAGGTGAGGTTCTGTTTTTGGTGCCATTCCAAGTGTCGTTTCAGGGACCGTTCCAAGAATTGATAAAGGGAAATATTTATTAAATATTTTCACAGAAATCTGCACCAACAATCCACTTCTTCTACCTACAACACGTCATCGTTTGGATAAACTAGTACCGTGATCTCAACTCCTACAATCACTAACCACACATCTAGTCAATTATCTCTCTCATGTTCTGATCCACACAATTGTCCAAGGAGATCTGACACAGTTTGTCCAGATCTGTGTATGTATCATTTGCTGCATACAAATCATGCTTGAACCAAGTTGAATTTGGAAGATAAGAAACTGACATTGATTGTTGTGCCAACTGGGCATAGATCTGTTCCTGCATGTATGTGTTATTTGTGATCATTCCCAAAATATGAACTGATCTGATATTTACTGTTGCTATTGCAAACACATATCTAAGAAGATCTAAGGTGAATGCAGATCTGAAGAAAATAATCATCTCAACAAGAATATACCGATTATTTGACTATCCACACAAACTATTTTTCAACTGATATTAAATTATCAAAATCATTGCAAAAATATTTGTTCATATCGAGGTTTGGATTGAGGACTAGATGAAGGACCGGAATGAGGACCGGATGGAGGACCGGATGAAGGACTAGATGAAGGACCATATTTTTTTTTAACATAAAGATATGGAGGTGAGTAAATGTAATATTTTTTGCTGATTAGTAAATGAGATTGAGCATGAGTAAGAGATGTTCATTATTTCTTTATGACTTAGGAAAATTTGTAAGTGAGTGATGAACTCAGGTTGTAAGAAACTCATTTTTTGAGAATACATTTATTTTTTTCTTAAGTCTTTGAGAGACAAAGATAAATGTTATGAATTGAAAGCCTTTTTAAAGCATGGTGAAGGAGAAAGTACATTGTAGCCTTCCCATTGTATGTGGTCTTGTAAGATAGATACTTATAATAAAATTGAAGTATTTTGCTATGTATCCTAGATCTGCCCGAAATTGAATAAGGGGATCTTAGGTACACCTTGAGTAGTGTGTTGTGGTGAAATTTTCATGGAGGTTTATATTGTTTACTGTCTAGTTTTGACATAAACAAACTTACTATTTTAGCATTTAACGCAACACACACAATCTAAAGCACAATGTTACTCATGCACATGCATTCAAGAAAAAGTAATGCAAATCAATAATCTACAAAGAATACTAAAGAAATGAACAAGTCAAGCTCATAATCAAAGGAGAACTAGACTCAAAAGCATCGACAACACATTCAAATTTGAAGAGTAATTCAACTTTGAAGTCAACATTAATTGTAAACTTGTAAATATTATTTTTTGCAAGTAATCAATATCCACTACATTTTTTTTGTAAGTGTCCAATCAAATCAAGTTGAAATGTAATTTTCAAGTGCATTTTCGGCTGAGCACGACACCCAATATTCATTGTAATTTTGAGTCGAAAATGACAAGGTTGAGTAGTTTAACTAAAATCATTGTAACCAAGTGTTTGGGTACATTTTCGGTAGTATCCAACACCCTCAACTTCTTGGAAGAAAGAAAGCAAGTTCAAGCGAGCCAAGTTCAAGTGAGTGTGAAGTTCAAGCGATCCAAGTTCAAGTGAGTGTGAAGTTCAAGAGAGCGAATCAAGTGAGCGAGTTGCAGATAATATTTCTTCTGTTGAGTCAAATTGTAATCAAGATATACCTGCATAAGGAGACCTCCTTTAGTGTTTTGAAAATGGCTTGAAATATAGAATTATTAAAGTTACTGAACACTCTAATAAACACCACTGAAGACAACACAGTGATATTGAATAAAGCAACTCTTCAATCAATGCTAACTTATTTGCAAGTGATGCAAGCTAAAGTTAGACTTCTTCAAGCACAATCCCAACTATTGAATGATAAGTTGATACATCTCAAAAATCAAAAGCCAGTGAAGTGTTATGAACTAATTTTTGTTCAGCACAGCCCTCTCTATGATGATGAAGATGATGATGATGATGATGTTTTTGATCAACAGTTAGTGAAGGATGATGCAGGATCATCGCTCCACCTCAGGATGCACTAGCTGATTAGCACAAGTAGTGCACATTCCAAAAAGGGAGAGGTGTCACCCTCTCATTTTTCTTTCGAAATCTAAAATTGTGATTAAGGAAATTAATGTTGTCGGGATGGTAGAGCCAAGTTGTGCCTTCGCACAAGCTAAAGATGAGGTTGCCATTAAGTGGTTGATGATAGGAGGGATCTCTCTCCAATTCAGATCAGATTTCCATCATTGTAATCTGCCTCGATAGCTAGGTGTTTTGAATGGTGATTAGACACAACTAGCTTAGCTTGGAGGGAAGCTCATCGAGCCCCTCTTGTATAAACTCTTGTATTGTTTCCAGTAGAGCATATAGGAGGTAGCAGAGTTCAAGATTTGAGAGTTGAGACTCAGTCATAGTTCGGTCTCACATATTGTAATGGACATTCCACCATTAATAGAAAAAGAACACATTTTATTGTTTTTCAAATTCGGTATAATGGATGTTCAGTTGTGAATGTTAGGCATATGTGTTTGTATTGTAGATGTATGTTAGAAATTGTTTGCAGGGATAGAATTATTATCTTCTATATATGAGTGTGTTGAATTAGTTCTGGTTCTCTAGGCTAAGTGCAAGGAGTGTGCGATAGAGAGTTGAAACTTTGTGAGCCAATGAAAGGAGTGAGTGTCTGAACTCATTTGATTCAGAAGAGAAGTTTCTAGGAGGGAACACCAGGATAATTCACAGACTCGGAAGGGAATTTCAAGGTTGATGAACACCTTGGAAGGAAAGGATGTGTGGGAGGAAGTGCAACGCAGAGTTAGTGAAAACTCTGTAAGACTCTGCCAGGAGGGCATTGATCTAGTGTGAGAGCGCACATGAGAAACACGTTCCGGAGTGTTGGAGACGTTGAGAGAATCCCATGGTTGTTGAAAACTCTGAGGAAGGAAGGATTCAAAAGAGTGCATCGACCAAGGAAAGGAGATTCCTTAATACTTTTGTAAGGGCTTAGGGAGAAGCCGTTAGAAGACTTAAATGAGCATAAGAAGTGCACCAAGGATATAGTAAGTTCATCTTACAAGCTCAGGAGGAAGGGAATTAAGTTGCCAGGAGGCCACTAGGAGGTTCGAGGGAGGACGTAGGAGAACCGATAACCTCAAAGGTTTCAAGCTGAGAAAAGTCTCGGAAGAACTAGTGCAGAACTCTGCAAGGAGTGCAAAAACGAAGGCTAAGAACAATCTAAAGTCTTAGGAAGAAATAGTGCTAAGTGTCAGCAAGGAGGAAGGACTTGTCGAAGTCCTGAAGGAAGGCATAATCATCCATCGTTGGGAGGATACAGGTGGAAAGAGCTCAGGAGATTTGGGAGGTGGAGCTCCGGAAGGCTTGCCAAGAGCAAACAAAAATCTTTGTGAAGTCACGAAGAGCAGTTTGAATCCAGACCGTTGGATCTGGAAAGGACGTATGGAAGCAATCTGCACATTTCAGATGAGTTTTAATCCAGGAGATATCCGAGGGGGACAATGAGAGACTCCCAAAGGCCAGAGTCCGAATATATCGCAGTTGTTGATCCGAAGGAGGGGCGGGGACCATTGATCCTCGTGTTGTTTGAGTTCATCGATTGAGAGTTCGGGAACGTAGGAGTTGACTATTGTGGAAAGAGACGAAGTCCGAAGCTGAAGCACTTTTTGTGGTTTATCCCTGGGACACAACCCAAGGTCATATGATAGAAAGGGCCTAGCACGGAGAACTAGTTTTGCTGCCAACTTTCTTTGTATGGCCAGGAGGAGATCCGTGGGGTTAAGAGGACCTTCACTTTGGAGAAAGAAGGAACTGTGATAAATTACATTTGGTTCCACCAGGGAGCCGAAGAGTCAATTAGACTCAGGTGTTTGAACGATTCTAGGCTGGGAGGTTGCGCAACCCCGAAGGAGAGAAAGGGGGGTTTTGCACCAAGTGGTATTAGAGTTTGATTTTATTCTCAAGCAAGAAGAAGGAGATAAAGGATATACTCTGATACCAAGTGGTATCAGAGATTGAATTTTCCTATAGACAGTAGGTGAAGGGAGACAAAGTGCGATACTCTGTGGAAACTGTTGCACGGTGCGCAACATATGGTAAACAACCAGGTGGGCTATAGGTGAAGCAAGATGGCCACTAAAGGTCATAAGCATGGATGAAGAGGAGATTGCCCATAGAAAATCAAAGTGGATATGGACAAGGAGCTCAGTGAAATACGAACAGGGATGGAGAAGATGGAATTTAAGATGCAGCAGGAGGAAAAGGTACGTTGGAGATACGAGTGGCCTTTGAAAGGACAACTAAGTGGCTTGTTCGAAATTTGTTGGCCAGGGGGAAGAAATAGGTGTTAAATAGGTGGTTGAGATATGCCGAAAAACTCAATGGCAAGGGAAAGAGATATGGGAGAGGTTTCGTAGGTTTCCAAGTGAGCCATGCGAAGAAATCAATTGATCTCAAAAACTACTAGGAGGGTAGAGGAGACATCATGATTTTCCAAGTAGGAAAGGGAGAAGAGATGAGCTCAGTTGAGAGTTCATGTCAGCAGGGGGTGTTGACAGATGGAAAGGAGGTGGAGTAAAGGCCTCATCCATATGAAGATTCATGCAGAATTTTGAGCCGTATGAATGAAGATGATGAGAAGTTGAAAACTTCTGTCATAGAGGAGAGAGGTCAGAGGAGTTTTCTGATCATTGGGGGAATCCAGATATTACTGCTAAGAAATCGAGGAGAGGCTAGCACGGGTGTTGCAGATGCAATAGAAGGACCACAAGTTGAGACTCTCATGGAGGAGGAGGAGCAGGTATTGGAGTCTTCCCCAGTGGAAGAGGAGCACCCAGTTGAGTCAATCACTCAGTGGGAGATGGAGTTGAAGATGATGGAGGATTGGTTGAGAAGTCTGGAAATCGGAGGTGCCTGCCATGATATAGTCATGCCAAAAGAGACATTCCAAAATGAGTTGCAGCTGGAGGAAGTTGGAAGGGGACCAGCTGAAGAACTGACAGGAGTTAGCTTGTCGGAGGAGGTAGTTGAACAACAGTTCAGTGGCGAGACTATGGAATTGGATTTTGCAACAGAGTGGCCAATCAATGTCACGAGGGATGAAAAAAATGTGGGAGATTAGGATGATCTACCCATAATGAAAAATGGAGAGTTGTGGCCGAGCAGACTGCACAAGGGGAACCAGTCGATGAAGCACCTGGAAGAATCTATAGAGGAGATAAGGAGGTTGATGTTGATATCAGCAGAAGAAGTTGTCAGCAAGGAGAAGCTGGACAGAGGATAACCTACACGAGTAGCAGGGGAGATGTAGAAGCAACAAAAACAACGAAGAAGAGGAGCAGAAGGAGAGCTCCAGGAGAAAGTTTAGGATCCAGGAGGATTTCAACAGAGGTGGGAAGCTCATGAATTTTCGTAGTCATGGAGTATGATGTAGGATCATCGCTCCACCTCAGCATGCGCTAGATGATTAGCATGAGTGGTGTGCATTCCAGGAAGGGAGAGGCATCGCCCTCTCATTTTTCCTTCGAAATATAAAATCATGATTAAGGAAATTAATGTTGTTAGGCTAGTAGAGCCAAGTTGTGCCTTCGCACAAGATGAATATGAGGTCTCCATTAAGTGGTTGATGGAAGGAGGGATATGTATCTGATTCAGATTAGACTTCCATTTGTGTAATGTGCCTCGATAGCCAGACGTTTTGAATGGTGATTAGACACCACTAGCTTAGATTGGAGGGAAGCTCATCGAGCCCCCATTGTATAAACTCTTGCATTGTTTCCAGTAGAGCATATAGAAGGTAGAAGAGTTGAGAGTCGAGACTTAGTCATATTCCAGTCTCACATATTGTAATGGACATTCCACCATTAATAGAAAAAGAATATATTTTCCTGTTTTCCAAATTCTATATAATGGATGTTCAGTTGTGAATGTCAGGCATATGTGTTTGTACTGTAGATGTATGTTAGAAATTGTTTGCAGGGATAGAATTATCTTCTTCTATTTGTGAGTGTGTTGAATTAGTTCTGGTTCTCTAGGCCAAGTGTAAGGAGTGTGCGATAGAGAGTTGAAACTATGTGATCCAACACAAGGAGTGCATGTCTGAACTCATTTGATTCAGAAGAGAAGTTTCCAGGAGGGCACACCAGGATAATTCACAGACTCGGAAGGGAATTTCAAGGTTTTTGAACACCTTGGAAGGAAAGGCTATGTGGGAGGAAGCGCATCGCAGAGTTACTGAACACTTTGTAAGACTCTGCCAGGAGGGCATTGAGCTAGTGTGAGAGCACAAAGGAGAAACAAATTCTGGAGTGTTGGAGATGTTGAGAGAACCCCAAGGTTTTTGAACACTCTGAGGAAGGAAGACTTTGCAAGAGTGCATTGACCAAGGAAAGGAGATGCCTTAATACTTCTGGAAGGGCTCAGGGAGAAACTGTCAGAAGGCTTAAATGAGTGCAAGGAGTGCGCCAAGGATACAGTAATTTCATCTTACAAGCTCAGGAGGAAGGTTGTTAAGTTTCTAGGAGGGAACTAGGAGGTCTACGGGAGGATGCAGGAGAACTGATAACCTCGAAGGTTTCAAGCCGAGAAAAGTCTCGGAAGAACTAGTGCAGAACTCTTCAAGGAGCGCAGAAAAGAAGGTCGAGAATAGTCTAAAGTCTTGGGTAGGAATAGTGCTAAGTGTCAGCAAGGAGGAAGGACTCGACGATGTCTCGAAGGAAGGAAAAATCGTCCATCGTTGGGAGGATACAGGTGGCAATATCTCAGGAGATCCGGGAGTTGGAGATTCAGGAGACTTTCCAAGAGCAAACATAAATCTTCGCGAAGTGGTGAAGAGCGGTTTGAATCTAGACCGTTGGATCTGGAAGGGATGTATGGAAGTGATCCACACATTTCAGAGGAATAGTAATCTAATATATATTTGAATGGGACAACGAGAGACTCTCGAAGGCCAGAGTCCGAATAGATAGCAGTCATCGATACGAAGGAGGGACAAGGACCATTGATCCTCGCGTCATTTGAGTTCACCGATTTCGAGTTCAGGAATATAGGAGTTAACTGTTGTGCAAAGAGCCGAAGTGATTTTTGTGGTTTAGCCCTGGGACATAGCCCGAGGTCGTATGATAGAAAGGGCCTGGCACGAAGAACTAGTGCCTCCACCAAATTTCTTCGAAGGGCCAAGAGGAGAGTCGCGGGGTTAAGAGGACCCACACTTTGGAGAAAGAAGGACCTGTGATAAATCACATTTGGTTCCAGTAGGGAGCCAAAGAGTCGATTAGACTCAGGTGTTTGAATGATCCTACACCGGGAGGTCTTGTAGTCCCGAAGGAGAGACGGGGGGGGGTCTGCACCAAAGGAGAAACTAAGTAATACAAATCCATATGCAGACAAAGACGAAGCTATTCTTGAACTTTCTTTTCAAGAGTTTTCTTTTGAGTTTAATGAAGAAAACGTTTCAATGCTGCAACAACATGTAGTAAATCCACTTCCACAGATTTCAAAGCAATAGGTTCATAATACTCTTTCCAAGCCCATCATTAGACCTTGGGAATAAATCATCTACAACAAGAATAGAACAAGACTTGGATATGACAAGGAAGTTACCTTTCATATTCCTGATTATTCCATACTAATCAAGTTCCAAAGTGATGGATTCCTTCAAGAAGCTTCAACTTCACCTGTTCAAGTTCAACATCAGAATGCAAAGTGCCAACATTGCAATCGAGTTGGTCACAAGGAGAATCAATTTTTTGATCCCCATCCTCGCCAGCATTGTGGCAAGCATATCCATTCTTCAGACATATGTTCAACACTGAAGAAACCTAGAATATTGAATATTCACTATGAGTGGATTGATCCTTGGCAGTGGTGATCAACAACCAAGCAATTATATAAGTCTTACCGAAGAATTGAATCTTGAGTAAAGGCCAAACTTGTAGCACATAAAATTTGTGTACCTCACATAAGTGGTCCCCTTATGGCATAACTTTCGAGCATGGCCCTCATGGGATGAGATAACATGTGGTTGTTTCCACATGCCCACTTTGTGTTTTACTCAAATGGAACAAGTATGGTACTCTTTGGAGAATCAAAGGAAGGAGTACAATGATGAAACTCTCATACACCTTAAGTGGGGGAGTTCAAAATTCCAGTGACGATGGTTCATGAAACCACTTGTGGTCTCTCCTTTCAACTGAAAAAGGGGGGAATTGATGATGGAATTGAAGATGGTTTTCATACAAAAAATTTCGACAACAAAAAACATCAAATATGCCAGATGGGCATGAAAATTTCCAAATGGGCAACTACGGTCTGTATAAAGTTGAATCATACATATTTGGGATGTTGATTTTGATTTTGAGAGCAATGATGTGGAAGTTTGGTTCACATAGATGGTCATTCGACCTAGCAAAGGACATGATGATCCTTCTGCATTGCATCTTGGCATTTGATTGACTTGATAGGCATTTTCAGGGATGTGTCAGACTAGAAGTTGATTCACTTATCTTGGTTCTCTCTCATCAGATTGGAGTTTACATTAAGTGAAAAAATTGCATCCATCTTAGCTCACATGATTACATAGTGATATTTTTCAAAGATGACAGACTTTAGAAGGATTATGGTTCAATGAATTGCAATTGAATCATACACATTATACATTGGGATGTTGTTGGACACCTAAAAGTGTCAAAATTGGTTAGTGGTCATCCAAAAACCATCAGATACATGGTATCAATTGGTTAGTGGTTATCTCAAACCATAGATTCAAAGAGCACTTCAATGATACACTGATAGTAGAGTGGTGATACTACATGTTCACCAATTAGCAGAAGACATCAGATTCTTCTAGCTTAAATACTTGGAAAAATGATCAAATTATCAAGCAATCAAGAAATGTTCAGATATTGCAACTGTTTACTTCCATATCTCAGCTCTTTTCCATTTCATTTCAGATGAACAATTCGACATCCAGATTGGCATCTTTTTAGGCAGTTCGTCATTGAGGCTCAAAACAAGAGTTTCAGTATGAAGACTTGGAATTGATACCAGTTTATTCTTTATTGCTGGTATTATTGATTAGACTTGTGATTAAGGAGGGGATTGTTAGCCTATGGCTTACCTTTACCAATCACTAAGTCTAAATTGTCATTTATATTTGTATTATTCATTTAGGATATAAATAATATATCCTCAAGTGACGACAAATGATTTAGTTAATATTGCCTAGCCTAGTCATCATGCATGATTTTAGGATCTAGAGAAAATCTCTCTATGAGGTGGAATCACCCATTGTACTATAAATATGTAACATTGGTTTGAATACAAAGAGGGTTGGCTAATATGCCTTTTTCGTCATTTTGTTGTTATTATGTGTGTTTTATCAATTGGTATCAGAGCTTCTTTGTTTTATCAACCCTATCCCTAGAAAATGATTATTAACACATATGATGTCCAAAAGGTATGAAGACATGAAAAATTGAGGAGGAGAACTAGAATATAGGATATTGAAATCTAACTCAGGCCATTCTTGCATCATAGTGTGAGAAATAATAACAACCCAATTGAATTTTGATCTCTTCTTTACAATAGTGTACATAAGAAGCACTCAAACTTCCTTGAAGTGGGTCACATCCTTCTCTAAATAAATTTATCAATAGGGACACTACACAAATATAAGTTATCTTAGGTTAACAAAGGGATAAATTCCAGTACTTTGAGACTTAAATTGTTTACCTTTGATCCACCATTTACTCATTACTTTTTGATAAATATTTGACCTGCCAAACACTTCCAGCCAATCTATGGTCATAGATACTTCTGGATTTGAAAATGTATAATACATCTCCAAATTTCCAGGATGGAAAGATGTAATGCACCTAGCCTGATCATTGACAACTTTTTGTTTTCCAAATTAACATGATCATTGATTCATTTAATCATCTCTTCAAATGGAAAGACAATAGGTATTATAGCCACATTATGCAGGTGTGACCTTCGAATGTTGGAGTACACATTAGTATCATTTTTCTCCTCATCAATTGGATCAATTATTATGGGTATAGGGGGATACCTCTCTTCTCTAAAAAATTGAAAAAGGTCACCTTATTAAGGGTACATAAACAATCCTATGTAATTGAAAGGGTTTAATTTACTTGACCTATGGTTTTGCTTGCTCAATGAATGAAATCCACGACGCATGATGTGCAAATGAGCACACAGCATGCTCACGGTCCTTAAAAAAGGGCACAACAAGAACACGTGCACGTTCCTGTTAAGAACGCGCACACGGTCCTGTTAGGAACGCGCGCGCGTTCCTGCCGATGAACCTACGTGGAAAGCTTGTTGGAGGTTCAGGCATTTCCAAACCTATAGAATTAGGAACATGTGAGCATCCTTGCTGACCCCCTTGCTACTTTTTCGAACACCAACTTCGTGCACTCACCCTTAACTATTATAATATTAAAAGGTATCATTTCTTTGTAATGATCTTTGTTAATATATAAATTATGATAAATTGACACTAATAGTTATTAAAAAGTATTACTACTTTGTCATTAATTTTATTAATATAGAGATTATAATATATTGAAATTTATATATTATTGTGAAACATATTTTTCAACCAATGTAAAATTAAACTTTTATTTAAAAATATATTATATTGTAAAAACAATATAAAGAAACGATTTTAAATGTTTAAACATTGAGTGTAATATTATGTATAAATATTGACTGAAAAAAAATAAAAATAAATAAATAAATAAAAATTGTTTTGAAGGATAGTCGTTGTGAAAAATAATAATAATATTCAATGGTTATTCAATTTCTCAAATCAAAAAAATATTCACATTATCTATTCAATCTAATTCTAGAAAATCTTCTTTTGTCTTCCCCCTCTTGCTCTCATTTCACTTCCTACCTACATTCATGGCATTGGAAATCATATATCTAAGGTTTTGTCCAACAAGAATATCAAAACTATTTTCAAACCCTACAAAACCTTTAAACAATTATATTCAGAAGTGCTAAGGTCAAATTTGACCCTCAGACAAATCATACATTAGCCAAACTGGAAAAAATTTCAAAACACGCATCAAAGAACACATAACTCAAATTTGACCCTCGGACAAATCATACATTAGCCAAAATAACAAAACTTTCAAAACACAAATAAAAAAGGACATAGTTGACACATTCCACAACCCCATATCCTTGAGTCAAAACTTGAGGGGCTACAGAGGGTTGTCGATATAAAGAGACAACATACAATAGAGGAAGAAATCCTAGACAAGGCTCGAGCATGGGTCCCAGAACTTGGTCAGACGAGGACGAGGGAGAAAAAATACTTCAGTCTGGTTAAGGTACATTGACTCACCAAAGCCATGATTGTCCAGGTCTTGTTTCAACAACAAAATGAAGTCCTCCAAGCATTGGCTCAGTAGCGACAGGATAATGAACAACTCAGACAATCGGTAAGACTCCTGGAAGCGAAATTTGAACTTTTCTACGAGAATAAATTTGGTGTTTCATTCATTCAAAAATATCATCATGCGAATCCAGACTAGACAATGCCTCAGCAGAAAAAGACAAACCTTCTAGGGAGCCAGGAGAACCCCATAGTTTTTTAGGACGAGGACCATGAGCACTCACCTTCCACAGGCCTCGGGGGAAACTGAGCACCATCCCTTGGTGAAGGCTCTCCCCGAGGGGGAAATGCAGTAATCAAAGCTAGGATAGTAGAACCGGCTAGCGATCCATTTTGTCCATTTGTCTTTTTTATCCATTTCTGTTTTGATTAATTCAATGTGGGCAAGATACTCTCTTATAGCGAATTTGTATGGGTTGTATACCCTCTTAGATTTAAGAGCCATAACTCATGGAATAATTGAAAAATAGGGAAAGATGTACCCAGTTTTATGAGGGACATTTGGGATGTACTATTTTTTAAGGGGAAATTGAGACTCCTATAAACACCAGATAACACAAACCACAATATATAATATTATGTACAAGATTAATAAAATTACATGGTGACTTTTTTTTTCTTAAAAAACAATATTATCAAAATATAAAAATTAATTAAAAATATAAAATTTTAAAATATTCCATAGTGACACATAATCTAAATAGTACACATTTCACGATGCCACATAATCTACGTAGTACACAAACATAATTGATTGATGATAATATATAATTAAATGCCCTTTCATTCATTAGCTAATGTAACTACTTTGGTTTCAACACGTTATATCAATAGTAAGACGAACATCTATGACATAGCATAGATTTTTTTAGCATAGTTAAAAACACATTAGAATCATTTGCAATTCTTTTATAAATAAAGCTATAAGCATATGTCCTTACTTATGATGTATTTTGGATGTTGATTTGTATTCCTCACAGATATCATTAATAGTTTATTCTTCGTCTTCCTTGAATGCCATTCATAGCTTAATCTTTAAAAAGTCAGTGATGCTTAAATTTTATTATCTCAATTAGTTATAGTTTTAAAAATTGTTTTATGAATTTTTTTTATCAATACTATTGTTTTATAAAAATATTAATTAAATAATTATAAAGTAAGTATATTATTTACTTTGGCTTAGCTAAAAATAAGATTATCTTTATTACATGTTTATTTAAATTAGAGTTTAAAATATATTATTTATTTAAATAAAATAAAATTAAGTTTTCAATTGAATTTAGTTTCTAGAGTTGGAAAATGTTATTATTTATTAAAATAATAAAATATATTATTTATTAAGATAAGATTAAATTAAGTTTTTAATTGAATTTAGTTTTGAGAGTTGGAGAATGTTATCCTTTATATCAAATTTCAATGCAGTAAATAACATATTGACCTCTTATCTTTAAGATTATGTTGCAAATCATTGAAAAAGTGAAAAGCAATGATTAGTTAATGATTAGTTAGAGATATTATCATTTTTTTTAAATACTAGTTAAAATCAAAAAAACTTTCTATTATATATAAATTCAAATTCATTACAATAAAACTTATTACGAGTTTATTATATTATTTATGAAAATTGAATCAGAGTGAAGAAAATAACAATAAGATTTTCACTTTTCACACAAATAAGCATGCCAAAGCTTCTTCATCCCTCACCACTATTGCTAGCATCTAGTTTGCCTCATTCAAGAAAGATTTTGTAATATATATATA
>JASDQU010689443.1:0-11338 GCA_032191745.1 Picea mariana | reverse complement strand
ATTTGTTTTGACTTTATTATATTACCTTTATTATTTCGTACCAAATTTTTGGTTATTTAATTTATTTTATTTCACAACAAATATCGTTTTAAAATAACCCACACACTCTCTTCTATCATTATTAGAATTTGATGGGTAGAGTGTTCATTTAAAATGTTCGATATTTCAAATTTTACATGCAATCTAAAAGTTCAAACCTAATTAATAATAAACATTTTAAAATCTTTAATATTAAAACCATTTATAAAAAACAATAATTTCCTTTCAACTCTATCTAACATCAAGTCCCGTGGAATAATATTAAACTTGTATTTAAATAAAATTTACATTATCTTATGGTTTACATTGAAGCCTCACACCATTGCATATTTCAAGGAGCAATAAATTAATCCCTAACACATTGATCCGAACCTTAATTAATTACAGCGGGGATGGACATTTCTTAATTAATTAGAGTGGGGATGGACATTTTTAAAGTCAAATCACTTTGATTTAAAAAACAAAATCAAACATTATGATGGTTTATAATGTGTAATTCCCTACCACATTGATTCGAACCTTAATTAATTATACCAAGGATATAATTTTTTTAAAAGTGAAATCACTTTGATTTAAAAATTATGATAGTTTATAATGTGTTTATATAAATTATGTATTAAATTGAATATTTGAAAAAAAAAATATTTAAATTTTTTTTAAATAAATTATTTAAATTTTTTTATTAGTAAATAATTAATTTTATTTGGTTTTAAAAATATTTGTTAGGTTGGAATATATTGAGTTCGATACAAAAGTGTTGGTGAGGAGACGATGGCAGAGGGAGTTGGTTAGGGTTTGGATTGAGGAAAGCAACAGACAACAATGCAGAGACCACATGTGCAAGGATCGAGGAAGGAATAGAACTAGGAATGGATCGAGGAAGGAGCAGAACTAGCATAACAATGGAGGGAAACAAGAAGGAGGCGACAAAGCCTCAAGGGGAAAAACAAGGTATGGACATAGTAACCCATGCAACAAAACAAGGGAACAATAAGAAGTCATTTAAGGAAGCAGTGTTAGGGGGACCCAGTCTGACTGCCAAAGACAAAGGAAAGGACAAGCTGCAGCCGACACAAAAAGAGGGGCAAATCCAATATCATGACAAAGTTGCAAAACAAATGTCTATCAAAAATGGCGAAGAACCCGAGGTACGAGGCCACATCCCCATTTATCGGAGAGTACATCCAATATATGAAGGACCACACACTCATCGGTAAGATCACGGGACTCTGGCCATCGGAGAAAGCACTCATGCTCTGGGTTCAAACCCAATGGAAAGGAAACATGGATGTAAAATTGGGATCGAAAGGCTTCTTTATGATAATTTTCTCTTGCTTCGCTGATAGAAGTAGAATATTTGATGAAGGGACATATTTCTTTAATTCGGTTGGTTTACATCTGAGATAATGGACCGAGAGGTTCTCCCCTGAGAAGGAGGACTTCACATCGGCCCTGATATGGATCAGACTATACTCTTCTCCACAAGAATTTTGGCATCATGAAACTCTGGCAGGAATAGGAGATACTCTAGGCATGTATGTCAAAACATTGGAGATAACAAGAATAGGAAAATACACTTCATACGCACGAATCTGTGTGTACATGAATGTAGTCGGAGCCCTATCAGAATCAATAGTGATATCATTTCAGGACCAATACTAGATCCAACCTATAGATTATGATCACATACCCTTTTGATGTAGAAAGTGCCATGAACATGTGCATTTATACAGGGATTGTCCCCAAAACACAAGCCCAGAACAAAACAAGGGGAGAGAGGAAAACAATGGGGAGGGATTTACAAAGATTCCCAATAAGAGGAAGGTAGAAAAAAGGGAGCACAAAACATATGAGAGACATCAAAGAAAAGTTTGAATATCTTCCAGGAACTAGCAATTGAAGAAAAACCAGCCAAAAAGGGGGAGAAACAAGAACAAAGCCTGGCTATCCCAGTGGTAGATTCAACCCTAGAAGATAGGAAAACAGAGGATATTTTGAAACTTTGCAAAATGGAACCAACAATCCCCACAAATCTTGAGAAGGAAGAGGAAACTATAATGCAAGAAATCTCATACATAGAGGGATCTCAGGAAGAAATGGAGGAGGAGGAGGAACAACAAAACATGGAGTTGGAGGAATCAGAAGTAGATCTCAAAGCCCTCATTCAATCCCATGGAGAGAAAGAGATAAATAAGATGCAGGGGAGCTAAATGAGACAACTATACTGAGAGATAAAGAAAGGAGAGGGTAAGAAGGGGGGCCAAGAGATACCCACAACCTCAACAAACAGCTTGGCAATAAAAAGCAACAACTTCAAGAACCCAAAAAAACCAACAGGGGAGGAAAAGCGAAGAGGTCAAAAACCCCACAAGCAAGTCATGGAGGAAACATGCGCCTTACTGATAGACTCATGGAAGGTAGTTGGGATTTCAGAGAAGTACTTCCATTCCCAACCAAAGTGTTAAGAATGAAGGTAATCTCATGGAATATAAGGGGACTAAAGGCACCATCAAAGTAAAGAACATTGAAAAGGAAGCTAACAAAAGAAAAAAACATATTTTATGCTATTACAAGAGACTAACTGTGATGGAGATAGAATGGGCAAGATAGCCCACAAAATATGGAAAAATAGTGAATAAGTTGTATAGAAGCAGAAGGAGTGGGGAGGGGATTAACAACCATCTAGAACCCAACTAATTTCAAAGTGGAAAGTGTGTATCAATGTCCAAGGATCCCAAACATCCACTATCAGGACCTTAGATCGGGGGAACATGACTACATATCCCACGTGTATGGACCCCCAAACCATGATGCAAAAAAAGGATTTCTAGGAACCCTAGTATGACTAGGGAAAATACTGCAAGATCAACATTGGATAATAGGAGGAAACTTTAACCTCATAAAAACCCCCAAGGAAAATTAGAAAACTAGACCTGGAGAATAAAAGATTCAAGGAATTTCTTGAGGAAATTAACCTGGTGGATCTCCCAAATCAAGGGATTATTTTCATGTGGAATAATCTTCGTGGGGGGCTAAAAAAGGTGATCGAGAGGCTAGATTGGTTCCTGGTTTCTGAGAAGTTCTTCCAGTGCTCTCAAGGACTAGGAACTAAGATCTTACCTTTCCCAGGCTCAGACCACTGGTCGATCCTAGTCAGTTGGGAGACACAAACCCCCCAACACCTGAAACCATTTAGATTTGAGAAATTATGGACAAGAGGCCCATAATTTCTCCCTATGATGTCAATATGGTGGAACAATCGACCCAACCTTTATGGGACTAAAATGTACCAATTCCAACAGAGGCTAAAATACACAAAAACATGCATTAAAAAATGGAATAAGAAGGTTTTTGGAAATATCCAGGAGGAAAGGAGAAAATTAGAAGGTATAATGGAGGAGATGCAAAAACAAATCATCCACCATGGGATATCCTCGCTTCTGCGATTAGAGGAAACACAACTCCAACATGAAATCATGGAGAGAGACATCTAGGAAGAGATCCTTATTCGACATAAATATAGTGTTCAATGGCTTTAGGAAGAAGTCAAAAACACCAAATTCTTCCATAACTCCCTTCTATGTCACATAAGCCAAAACATGATAGAAACTCTCTAGAAAATTGATGGCACAGTGGCAGAGAATCATGATGAGATTGAATCAGAGCTCATGAACTACTATAGGACCCTTTTGATAGAACCAGAAGGGGACATGATGACAAAAATCCACCAGATTATAGAGGAGATTCCAACTTTGATATCCGACAAAAATATAGTCTCAATCGCCATATATCTATGGAATATGTGGAGGAGGTGGTTAGGGAGACTCCTCTAGGTAAATCCCTGGGACTGGATGGGTTTACACTGGATTTTTTCAAAACCTATTAGAGCATCATAGGTAGAGATGTTTGGGAGGTGGTCGAGGAATCAAGGAAAGCACAATCAATGCTTTAGGAGTTCAATTCCACCTTCCTAACCCTTATCCCAAAATAAAACGAAGCAAGAACGATAGACAAGTTCTGCCCAATCACTCTATGTAATGTAATCTACAAGATCATCACTAAGGTCATAGCTAACAGGTTGAAACCCATCCTACACTCAATTATCTCCCCGGAACAGGAAGGGTTTGAGGAAGGTAGACAGATCCTGGATGGCATAATAGTGGCTCATGAAACCATCCACTCCTTGGAAACAAAGGGGCAATCGAGTATTTTGATAAATCTAGACCTCTCAAAAGCTTATGACAGGGTAAATTAGGACTTCCTATGAGAAATTATAAAAGCTTTTGGGTTTGACAATGAGTGTATTTCTTGGGTCATGGCTCTGATCTCTTCGAATTTTTTTTTGATTATGACCAATGGCTCCCCCTCTGCAACCTTTAAGGCTTCAAGGGGACTCAGACATGGGGACCCCCTGTCCCCTTTCTTGTTCATAATCTTCATTGAGGGATTGGGTAGATACATTAAGAGGTCCATAGTTGTAGAGGAGTTCCAAGGTATGGGAATCACCCCAAACTCAAAAGCTCTCACCCATCTCCAATTCGTGGATGACATTCTACTTTTGGGGAAGCCCACATTCAAGGAAGCCCGAATGATTAGAAAGAACCTAAATCTCTTCATGGAAGCATTGGGAATGGAAATCAATGATGAAAAATCCAAAGTTTACTTTTTGAACACCCCTATCTCTATACAAAGGAATATTTCTTGTTTTCTTGGTTTCCAACGAGCAAGCCTTCCTTCCTCCTATCTAGGCTTACCCCTCTTAGAAAAATCTCACAAAGCTTCTGTCTGGAAAGAACTACTGTCAAAGATTGACAACCATTTAAATAGTTGGTCCCACCACTTCCTTTCTTCCATGCTAGGATTCTTTTGATAAAGTTAGTCCTTTCGTCCATGCCACTCTACCTTTTCTCAGTCCTGGAGGAACTCACAACAATCGTTCAACATCTAAGAGCCATCCAACAAAATTTCCTCTGGGGTGGGGTGAAAAGGGAGAGGAAATGGGCCTTGGTATCATATGAGACCATTTTTTTGCCCAAATCACAAGGGCAGTTAGGCATCAGAGATCCTCTTAGGACAGGCTAGACTTTAACAGCCAAGCTACTCTGGAGATGGAACAAAAATCTAGAGGACATGTGGGCCCAGATATGGACTCAAAAATATAACTAGCATGCCCGATGTAATAATAATATCTGGTTGGATGGTATGCGACCAGGCTCCTTTATTTGGAACTATGCCTGAAAGAACAAAGGTACAATGAAAAACCAAAGTTTTTGGGAAATCCATGATGGGAAATCGACGTTGTTCTGGGATGACGCATGGGAACAATTACCATCCCTAAAGGATAAGGAGACCATTCTCGAGCTTCAAAGAGAGATCGAAGTGGCGGGTTGGACTCTAGTTCATCATTACTGGGAGAAATCCTAGAACCCAGAGGAAATAGAGGTCAGGCAGTGGAAAACCATGGAAAAATGCCCAGTTACTTGGTCAGAGCCAGGTAGAAAGGAAATGGAGAAGATATTAACCCAAAGGATAATACCCTAGAAACCAGGCCCAAACATCCTGAGGTGGAGGAACAAAGGGAATGAGAATTTTATGGTTAAAGAAGCATGTCACCAGCTATGAGAGCCCCCGGATATCAATCCAAAGGAAGTCTGGAAAAAACAAGGAGTACCAACCATTGGACAAAAATCACAACCTTTTTATGGTTAGTGGCTTACATGAAATCACTAACGTGGGACAAAATCCAAAGAAGAGGACTTGAAGGTCCTTCCATCTGCATGATGTGCAGAAAAGAAGCTGAAACAACAAACCACTTGTTCAACGAATGCAAAGAAGTGTTGAAGCTATAGGACAAGGGAGAAACAATATTCAGAACGTCATATAGAATTCGACATGACATAAACAAAACTGTAGAAGCATGGTGAGAAGAACTATTTAGAAACAAAATATTAAATAAGCTATGGACTAGACTCAGAAAGAAAAGAAACATAAAGTCAGAGAGCATGGCTACAGGAAAAGAGAAATGGGAACCTCTCGTGCAAGGTTTAATAAAATTGAATTATGATGGAGTGTCAAAGGGGAATCCAGGCCAAGCATGAGCAGGAGGCATATTCAAAGGTTTGACATGGAATATTAGGTATGGATAATCCATTCGGTTGGGGCTTAACTCCAACAATGGAGCATAACAAAGTGGAATGCTCGTGGCGTTGAGGTTGGAAAAGGTGCTACAATATAAATCTTTGATCGTGGAAGGAGAATCCAAGATCACCACAGAGGGCCTTAGGAAAATTATAAATGGTACCGACCCAAAAAGGGTTTCAAAGGACTGGCGACTCTCTTATGGATACATGGAGATAGCCAGAGCCATCAGAGGAAAATCCATCATCATCTCGGGTCATGTCAAGTGTAAGGGGAATGTAGTGTTGAATCATTTGGAAAACATGGCGGTACACCAAACTCCATGTATGGACAAGTGGATTTGGAATGATGTGGGTTGAGATCCATTAAGATCACAATTTTGAGGTTAGTGGAGGTCGATTCCCAAGGTCGTGATGAGGAGAAAACTGGCAAAGTGAAATGATCTAGAGGGACTCTTACCCTTCCCTTGTGTTAAATGAAAGACGATGAAAGGAAGGTACACGAGAATCAGGAGAGGGACTCCGTCTCGACGGAAGATAAAGTAATAGCTTCGGTCAGTCCATTTGTGGGAAAGAATAATGACAAGGGGAGGAAGATCCAGGATGATATTGGGAAGCTAGAGTTAGTACGATATGTTACCGATATGATTCCAATGACGTCCGACACTAGTACCCAACGCATCATCGTGAGGAGAGAAGAGGACATAATGCATGGGATAATGAAAACCCGTGCTAAGATAGGCATGAAAAGTGGGCTCCTCGACATAATGGGTAAGTCTATTAATAGGAAGTGCCCCAGCCGGGAAAAGGATGAGTTAGAGAGGCTTTGGAGAGACAGAATAGTGATTCATAAAGGATTAGTAAGGAAAACGGGAAAGTTCATAGGGAATAGTCTTGAAGGGGTCCTCGACCCCGTTATAGAGGAAAAATCCTATCCGAGCTATAAACTAAGGGGGGATCTCCTAGTTCTAATGCAAAATCTAGCGTAGGTCGGCTCGTTAGAGTAAGACCAAAGTCATGTTGATGAAAGAAGAGGGTGGGAAGGAAGATGGACGTAAGATATTTGGGAAACACGAGGAGGATTCTAGGCCAACCCCAACTGGTTTGGAGAAAAGCGTCGGGGTCAGAATACCTTGAGAGCCGAGCACCAATCATCCCAGAGGAGGACCCGTTCAACAACCAGAACAAAATTGGCCATGTTAGAGGCCAAGGAAAATTTCCAGTCCAAACTCTTGGACAAGGAAAAGTGACAAATGGAGGGGCTACAAAGCGTTGTCGATATAAAGAGACAACATACAATAGAGGAAGAAATCCTAGACAAGGCTTGAGCATGGGTCCTAGAACCCGGTTAGACGAGGACAAGGGAGACAAAGTACTTCAGTCTGGTTAAGGTACACCGACGCACCAAAGCCATGATCGCCCAAGTCATGGTTCAACAACAGAATGAAGTCCTCCAAGCATTGGCTCAACAACGATAAGATAATGAACAACTCAGACAATCGGTAAGACTCCTGAAAGCGAAATTTGAACTTTTCTTCAAAAATAAATTTGGTGTTTCATTCATTGAAAAAGATCATCATGCGAAGCTAGACTAGACAATGCCTCAGCAGAAAAAGACAAACCTTTTGGGGACCCAAGAGAACCCCATAGTTATTTAGGACAAGGACCATGACCACTTTCCTTCCACATGCCTAGAGGGTCCCTCTAAGCCTCGGGGGCAACTGAGCACCATCCCTTGGTGAAGGCTCTCCCCGAGAGGGCAATGCAGTAATCAAAGCTAGCATAGTAGCACCGGCTAGCGAGCCATTTTGTCCATTTATCTTTTTTGTCCATTTCTGTTTTGATTAATTCAATATGGGCAGGATACTCTCTCAGAACGACTTTGTATGGGTTTTATACTCTCTTGGGTTTAAGAGCCATAACTCATGGAATAATAAAAAAATAGAGAAAGATGTACCCAGTTTTATGAGGGACATTTGGAATGTATGATTTTTTTTGGGGGGAAATTGAGATGCCTATCAACACCAAATAATAGAAGCCACATTATATAATATTATGTACAAAATTAATAGAATTACATAGTGACTTTTTTTTCTTAAAAAAATATTTGTCAAAATACAAAAATTAATTAAAAATATAAAATTTTAAAATATTCCACAGTGCCACATAATCTACGTAGTACACATTTCACAATGCCACATAATCTACGTAGTAAAAAACATAATTGATTGATGATAATATATAATTAAATGCCCTTTCATTCATTAGCTAATGTAACTACTTTGGTTTCAACACGTTATATCAATAGTAAGACGAACATCTATGACATAACATAGCTTTTTAGCATAGTTAAAAACACATTAGAATCATTTGCAACTCTTTTATAAATAAAGCCATAAGCATATGTCCGCACTTATGATGTATTTTGGATGTTGATTTGTATTCCTCACAGATATCATTAATAGTTTATTCTTCGTCCTCCTTGAATGTCATTCATAGCTTCATCTTTAAAAAGTCATTGATGCTTAAATTTTATTATCTCAATTAGTTTTAAGTTTAAAAATTTTAAAATTGTTTTATGAAAAAAATTTAACATTACTATTATTTTATAAAAATATTAATTAATTAATTATAAAATAGGTATGTCATTTAATTATCGAATTTTTAATTTTTATGATTCGCTTAAGTAAAAATAAGATTATTTTTATTACATGTTTAAGTTAGAATATAAAATATATTATTTATTAAAATAAAATAAAAATATATATTATTTATTAAGATAAAATTAAATTAAGTTTTCAATTGAATTTAGTTTTGAGAGTTGGAGAATGTTATCCTTTATACCATAGTTCCATTTCAGTAAATAACATATTGACCTCTTCTCTTTAAGATTATGTTGCAAAGCATTGAAAAAGTGAAAAGTAATGATTAGTTAGAGATATTATCAACTGACATAGGTGTATGGTCTATTCAATTACAAAGATTTTAATAAGATTTTTATTTTATTTTCTACAAGAAATAATATTTCATTGTTATTCAATTTTGAATCAAAGAAAATTTTACAAGTTCTAAGTCATTACAACATAGAGTTTATCATGTCATTTATGGAAATTGAACAGAAGAATAACAATAAGATTTTCACTTTTCACATAAATAGACATACCAGTAATGACAAGAACTTCTTCATCCTTCAAGACTATTGCTAGTATCTATTTTTAAGGTCACTGCCAAGACAGCACACCAAATTGGTGTATGAAGCCCCTTTGTTTGTGAGACAAGGGACCTTCCTCAGCCCAGCGATTTAACTGATAAAATCTACGAAGATATAAATACCCTACACTCCTCTGGATTTGAACCTATAACCTCTTAAGAGAAAACACATATTCTTAACCATGTTTTTAATTATATATATAATTAATTTTAACTTTAAATTTAAAAAAAATTAAATTCTTTAAACAACTTCTTCAAAAATTCTTGGACACTCCGCCAGATCGAAGCGGGTCTATCCGATCATTGTCTGTAAAGCCAGTGCATCTGAGGCCTTGCACAGCGCTCAGGATTACCAACAATAACGCCAATATTCAGTCTGGCAACAATAACGCAATAACCGATTGAGTTAACCTAACCCTAATGACCATATATTTAATTTAATAAGATTTTCACCGCCATTAAAAACATCAAACAGAGAAGAACAAAAACCAATGACATTAGGGCAATACCATTTTTCCAATAAAAGCCATCAATTTTCTCATCATTGAATGAATGCTTCAATTTATTGAAAGTCGCATTCGTCAGGCAATCACAATTCAGGTAGCCTTGCTCAGACCTTGTGATATTCTTATTACAGAATTCTGATCAGAATTCTGTAATAAGAATATCACAAGGTCTGAGCAAGGCTACCTGAATTGTGATTGCTTGACGAATGCAACTTCCAGTACAATGAAACCGCGAAGGCTAAACGTTTTATCCTTTGGTTTTCGGTGAAATTGTAATTTTTCACCAAAACAATTTACAGCTTTAACGATTCAAATCAACAATTTCTGGTCGATTTCAGACAAAATTGGTCCAAAAATATACCCAGAAAAAAGCCGAGAGGTATAACGTTTAGACTAACGTTTACAGTGACTGCAAGTTGGATCTGACTGGTATCAATGAAGGTGCAGGTATCCTCTCTGGAATTCATTCAATGCGTGCTTCTCCTCGTCCAGAATCTGAAGGCGCTCGGCACTGTTCTTGGCTGGAAGCCCCGTTACAACTTTCACCTCCCATACGCAGCCAATCTCGACATCCCAGTTGACCTAGCAGCTCCTGATGAAGGGCTTGTACTTTTTAGGTTATCGAATCTCCGAATAACCGACCACACTGCGCTCGCCCCTGCATCGATTCTCTGAATTGTTATGGGCGAGCAGATCTGCTTCTTAAACATCTCCATTCTCATCACATTCTATCGACCAATACGCGGCCAGTTCATCTCTTGTCAGGCAATAAACCGAGATATATAAATGGTGATGAATATTAGTCATCTGTCTCTTAAAGAAGCAAAGAGCTCGCGCCGCCTCTTCCAGAGCTGGGAGTTGTGTGTGCAGGTAGGTTTCAGATTCAGCGACCGCGTACAGGATATAATAGAAACAATAGCAGTCGAAGAAACAATATAGCGCAGGCGATACCAACAGCCGGGGGAGCAGAATGTAACAAACATAAGCGGTGGGATCGGGTCCAACGAGCCCCATTGTCACTCACGTACAGGAAGCTTCTCAGACAAAGAGCCCATTGTCACTCACTTACTGGAAGCTTCACAGTCATCGAAGTTATCGTCCGACAACCTTCAAACTCGCTAACCATATCCGTCTTCCCCTCTCCCTGCCTGCCATCCGTCGCCTGGTTTATAACAAATTAGTAAATCTGCATGCGGTCGTGGCCGACTTGGATTCGGTAATGGTAGATAAAAACAAATAAATACAGGCGTTAACGAAACAAATCAATACATGTATGCAGTCATGGTAGACTTGGATATTGGTATATTCCAGAACCCAATCTCTCCTAACCTCCATGCAGTAATTTCTGATGATCTCCCAAATAAACCATTATCTCTAAAAGCACGAAGATGAGATTATGCTACGACCAACACAAGAGGATATGTTGAACATCGATATATGTGTAGA
>JASDQU010689442.1:44692-58921 GCA_032191745.1 Picea mariana | reverse complement strand
CCATTTCTTGAAAGGGTCAATGACTACTTGGGCTTGAAGTGGCATTTGGTCTCCTGCAGTAGGCTTACCCATTCGTTGGCATTCATCACAATTGGATACATAGGTTTTAGCATATTTGAAAATATGAGGCCAATAATAACCAGATTGCAGAACTTTATAAGCGGTCCTTTTGTCTGTGAAGTGTCCTCCACAAGGACCATCATGGCAAGATTGAAAAATATCATGAATTTCATCTTCCCTTACACATCTCCTGATTACCAAATCTGGTCCTATTTTGTAGAGACAATCATCATGCCACATGTAGTTTGCACTTAGCTGAATTACTTTCTATTTTTCTCTAGGAGACAATTTCTGAGGCATCTTCCCTGTCACAAGATAGTTAGATACATCTGCATACCAAGGAGTGAATATAGAAATAAAAAACAAATTTTCATCAAGGAAGTTATCATCTACTGGTGCGTTATCTCCTAGATGAATCATTCTAGATAAGAAATCAGCCACAAGATTATTCTTATCCGGTCTATCAATAATATTGATATTAAACTCTTGTAATAATAACATACATCTTGTAACTCTAGGGTTTTTTACAGGTTTGTTCATTAAGAATTTGATGGCTGAATGATCAGTGTGTGCAAAAGCTTGATATACTGTAATATAGTGTCTAAATTTATTGATAGCATGGACTACAGCTAACAATTATTTTTGTGTGACTGTGTAATTAACTTATGTTGGGGACAGATTTTTACTGACAAAGTAAATAGCATAAGGCATTTGATTTTCCCTTTGTCCAAAAACTGCTCCAAGGGATCTGTCTAAGGCATCAGTACAAATATGCAAAGGAAGGGACCAATTTGGTCCTCTTAATACAGGGGTAGTTGAAAATTTCTGTTTTAGAATCTCAAAAGATACTTGGCATTCATCATCCCAATTAAATTCGGCTTCTTTAGATAATAACTTGAATAAAGGGGTAGCTAAGCTTGTGAAATTGAGAATGAATCTTCTATAGTAGCCAGCATGCCCTAAAAAGCTGCGAACTTCCTTTTGTGAGGAAGGTATTCTGATTTGTGTGATAATATGAATTTTCACAAGATCAACTCTCATTCCAAAGCCAGAGATGTGATGTACCAAAACAATACCTTCAGTGAGCATGATTTTTTATTTTTCATTACTTAGGGAAAGATTAGTTTCCTTACACCTAATCAAGACTTTTTCCAGACTGGTCAAAGCTTCCTGGAAGTCATTTCCATGGACCGTAAAGTCATCCATGTAGACTTCTATGCAGTCATTGGTCAAGTCAAAGAAAATGGCTAGGACAACCCTTTGAAAAGTAGCTAGGGCATTGCAAAGTGCAAAAGGAAGAACCCTATAAGCATAGGTTCCCCATGGGCATGTAAAAGTGGTCTTCTCTTGGTCTTCAGGTGCTATTTGTATTTGGTTATAACCACTAAACCCATCTAGGAATGAAAAATGCTTCTTTCCGGACAAGGTATCTAACACCTGAACAATAAATGGTAGGGGAAAATAATCCCTATGGGTGGCTTTGTTCAATTCCTTGAAGTCTACACATATTCTCCACTTACCATTTTTCTTGGGAACTATGACAAGTGGAGACACCCATTGACTATCTGAAATGGGGTATATGATATTGGCTTGAAGGATTTTTTGCAATTCTTCTTTTACAATATCTTTAAGGGTTGGATTCATCCTTCGCTGAGGCTGTCTAGCTGGTCTGATTTGGTCATTAGTGTAAATATGATGTGTGCATGTGTCAGGGTGAATTCCTTTCATGTCTGCATAATCCCATGCAAAGGCATCGAATTTTCTTTGGAGCATTTCAATTACTTGTGTCTTTTGTTCTGGTTCCAAACTAGAGTTGATATACAAAGGTTTTCCTGGGCTAATCTCAACAAGTTCAATAATTTCTTCCTTCTCTAAGGAAGTTGGTGATAAAGTATATAATTGAGTGATATTAGGGTGCCAAGTTTGTTGAAATTCAGAACTGAAAATGTGTGACAATTCTGCAAAGGACCTAGGATATTCAATGCAATTTGTATCAGCCAAAAATAAACTTAAGACTTGTTCATCTGATTGTTCTTTCATTCCTCTTACTTGTTCAAGTGTTAACAGGGGTCTGATGCAATCTTCCTCTCCATAATGGTTTTCTAGCCAAACAGGTATTTCTTGTGTCAGTTGGGCAGGAGGGAAGAGAACAAGTTTTTGGCTATGTGTGCCATTGGATATAGTCATCTCGTCAGACCGACAGCTGATAAAGGCAATTGTTGTGGCCTACCAAGGGCGGCCAAGAACCACAGGGTGTCCTAGTTTGGAGGATGATTTAGAGTAGATGACTAGAAAGTCTACTGGATATTCCCAAGAAGCTAGAGTGACTGTGATATCATCTAAACTTCCCCCAGGGCTAATGATTGACTTATCTGCCAATTCTATCATAGTTTGGGTTGGTCTCAACTGGTTGATTTGGAGTTTTTGCATAGTGTCAAAAGGCATTACATTAATTGTTGCACCCAAATCAATGAGTGTGTTTGGTAAGGAAATACCATTAATTTCAACAGTGACTACTGGATTCCCAGGGTCTTTATATTTATATGGAATTTCAGAAATAAATTCAGATAATTGTCCTACTACCTGAACAAGGGGAGGTTCCTTGTTCTTCCTTCCTGGTTTCTTAATACAAATATCCCTTATGATTTTGGCATATATGGGGATATCTTTGATGGTTTGCAACAGAGGTATTTTTATACATACATTTTGTAATTCATCCTCTATATCTTTGTGCAAGGGTGGGTCAGGTTTCTTCACTAATAGTCTTTCGGGGTAGGGTGGAAGATTAACTTGTTGAGGTACTTCTACGGACTGAGAAGTGATTGGAATAGGAGGGGAAGTCTCTTCTTCTACAGGGGTGGTTTGAGTGTTTTCTTCCTCAGAATGTTTATCATTTTCTTCCTAAATTACTACTCCAGGATTTGATTGATTTACAGCTTTCCCTGATCGTAGTTGAATTTCATAGGTGGGAAAGGTTTGAACTTATGCATTCTGCACAAGGTGGGTGGGTTGATTATTGGGGTTAGGGATTGGCTGGGAAAGGATTGTTGTTGGTCTAGGAGGGTTGTGGGCAGCTTGGTTTTGTGGCTCTTGATTGGCATTTATAGGTACTTGTTGCTTCTAGTTAGGGTTCAAAAGGACTGTAAATTGCTATTGTATAGGAGGTGCAAGTAAAGCTTGTATCTGTGGTGGGTTAAATCCAGGTAGTAATTGGGAAATGTTTACAGGATACTGTGGATATGTAGGGTAAGAAGGATTCCCATACATAGGTCCCCTCCAACCTTGTTGCCAAGGTTGAGTTTGAGCTTGTTGAGGTGTCCATTATGGACAAGACATTAGGGAAGGACCCCATTGTTGATGTTGATACTGTGCATTAGGGTCATAAAATGCATTGGGGTTTTTTTCTCTCCAAGGTCTTCTAGAAGGGTATGATTTTTCTTGTGATATTCCTCCTCCCCTATACATGGCTTGTAGCTCAAGCAAAGTTGGACACTCAAATGTGGGGTGCTCTAGAGTACACAGGCCACAGATTTCTATGACATTTAATGGGCATTCTTTCTCACCGTGCTTCTTTCGACATGTAGGACAAAAAATTGCTAAAACAACCTCTTCTTCTTGTTTCTTTTTCAGTTTTAGGGTATCTAACTGGTTGTTGATTGTGCTCAAGATGTTTGTTTTAAATTTCTCCAGCAAGTTTCCTAACTCAATTCTAGTGACAGTCCCTGAGCTTTGTCTTGTATTTCTGCTAAAAGAATCTCTTGGTGCTTTGCCTGTTTTAGCTAGTCCTCTTGAGTATCTTCTATAGTAATTTGTGATCTATGAAAAAATCTTTTGGTGCACATATCCTAAACTTAACAAGTTTAAAAMTTCTATGAAGTCATCTCTAATGCCTTTCAAAAATACAGTTCTTACTACAGCTGGGTCTGTGGTGAATAATTTTGATTTCTGGTAGTTGTATAAGAACCTTTCTAAGTAGTCTTCAAGGATTTCATCTTYTGTTTGTTGCATTTTAAAAWTTTCATTTTTAGCATTATCCTTACAATAGTCTTGKTATTTCCATAAGAATGTATSTTTCATCTGATCCCAAGAGAGAATTGYATTTTCTCCTAAGCTCATGAACCATCTTAAGGTTGAATCTTTCATTGTGGCAGGGAAGAGCTTAAGTTTCTGGGCATCGTCTGAGTAGTTATAGCTTCTACATAATATGTCAAACTCGAATAAAAATAAGTGTGGATCTTCAGTTGACATACCTCTGAAAGTGGCTAACGATGATAGTGGGATGTTTTTCATGCTGATGTTTCTGGAAATATCCAAGATTGGAAACCCAAAGGTCTCAGTTTCAGTGGTTGCATTTCCTTCTTCTTCTGCCATTTCGCTAGGTGTTCCTCCTCCACTGATGGATGGTTCAAAAACTAGGTTTTGTGTGTCTCCTTCAGTAGACTCACGTTCTATCTGCCCCAATACTGATTCTTACATTTTAGGTTCTTCTTCTAGAGCCTCACTGGCTCCCCTTGAACTTTCTCCTGTTGGAATTTTTCCTACACCAGTGTCAATTGGATTAGTTGGGGGAGTTGTTTTTGAATATTTAGAGCTTACAAATCTACCTTTATTATCTCTATATCTATGCATAAAATGGAAATTTGATTCTTAACTGAATTGAAATTCCTAATTCTATCTAGAAGGTAAGAGGGTGACCTGGCTTTGGAGAACCCCACTCTAGTAGTCACGTGGCTCTTCACTCACGTATTAAACGTTTTATCCTCCTCCCTCAAGCAGCCTTTAAAATCATTCAAAAACTATGCAAACAATCTAAGATAAAAATCACTTCCTACCATTTGCAACTCCCCGGCAACAGTGCCAAAATGTTGTGCTACTTATATGATTAGTATAATGCACTCATGTATTATCAATCCGGGATTCATAATCAACAAAGTTACAAGACACTAGTAAGAAAGGTAATTCTAATTTCATGAGTATAGAACTATTCTAAATTATGCATGTTGGAAACAAAGCAAACTAGCAAACCAAAACACACTTTGGTTGTCTTTCACAGAGAGGCTATCTACTCCATTATGGCACATGCAAGAATGAGATGGATTTCTTTGACAGATCAACTCTGCTATCTGACCCAGAAAGTTAACTATGCAATCACACTTCTGAAAGAGAAATCACACATCAATCATCAAGACATAGCATGGGTAGTTCAATAGTCAATATACTGAGTATGTTGTGGTTCACAATGTGTTGTTGTGAAATTCACTAGTTCTCCTTCAAATATGTCTGAACATTGCTGCCAACATTCATATCCATGAAACAAAACCAAATCCATAAAACAGAGAGAGAATATGCAAAACAGAGTAAGTAAAGATCTCTAAACAATCATATAATCGAAACTCTAAACTGAACTATATTTCTATCATCTAAAAGGATCAAAGCTTCAGCTAGTCTAATATCTATACTATTGAAATCAACTACTAACACTAATCTATAAGGATGCTGACCTTTTTTGGGCGATGGGCCCTTGCCGCTTCAACAGGTCAACGACTAGATTCTACAGTAAACTTGCTTTCAATCCACACATTACTCTTACTCAAACTTCAAAACATAGAATCAAACTATGCTAACAACTCAACTCACATTCATTCATAAATGATCAAGATATGGAGATAAATGATGTTCTTCTATTAAACTTCAACTCAGAATATGGTCTACAATATGTAACACTGCTTCATATGCTATGTTATGCTAATTCTCTACTACCTCCACCATCCTTTTCATGACTATTTAAACAGTTTTAGTCGTGAAACACAAGGAGGTGAAATCTTTAGCAGATTAGTCAATTTCCAAATTTACATATTTGGTTACATATTTTAAGCTTCATCCTCATGACACGAAGTGTATGAGGATGAAGAAAAAACAAACTAGCTTAACATAGCCTTGCTATAGCTTTGATGATTCAGCAAACATCCAACAATTATCTTGGTCACGATCTGGAGCTAAACTTGGTATATTATGCTTCCTGTATTGGTACCAGATCGTGACAGGTGAGATTCGATAAATGGTACCAGATCCGAATAGTATGCAAGTGGTTGGTATCGGATTGGAACAGTCTGCGGCCGTTGGTACCGGATCATGACAATGAATAGTTCGGTACCAGATCTGAATGGAAGGTGCGCTTGGTACCGGATTTGGACAGTGACAATCTGGTGCATAAGTACCGGATGGCTGAGCTAACACAGAAATGTTGGACTCATCTAGAGGTCAAAGGTTACACGTGGCAATTTAAAACATTAGTACATGAAACATTTAGTCTCCTAGCTCTATAAACCACAAAATGCATGAATTCAATTATACTTTACCTTATGACCTCATCAATGGCTAATGGTAGTGTTCTTTGTCATTTATCCAAGCTTAGGTAGGCCAAAAAGGTATAAATGAGGAGTATAATAGGGTAGTGGGGATGTCAATTTAGAGGCTCAATAACAAGCATAGGCAAGAAACATTCTAATAGCTTCTAATATTGCTACGAGCGCAAATGTTTCATGAAAATCCAGTCCTTCTATTTGAGCATACCCTTTGCAGACTAATATAGCCTTATTTATTACAATATTTCCTTGCTCATTCATCTTATTTTTGTAGACCCATTTGGATCCTATTACATTTTTATTTGCTGGACTAGGAACAAGTTCGCAAGTGTCATTCTTTTCAATCTGATCCAGTTCCTCATTCATTGGTTTTAACCAGTTTACATATTTATTGGCTTCATGAAATTTCTTGGGTTCCACCATGGATATGAAGGCTATATGTGATTGCTTGGTGTCTTTGATTAAACTTCTTCTTGTTTGTACACCTTTGTCTTTCTCACCAATTATCTGACTTGCAGGATGATTCTTTTGAGTAATTCTGGAGGAAGGATTTGATGTTGATTGTTGTCTTGACTCTTCTTGACTGGGTGCCTCTTATCCACCTGATTCATCATCTTCTTGTGACTCTGAGATTTGTTGTTCTTCATCTTCATTATTCTCATCATTTTCTTCATCTGACTTGGTGCTTACTCTCTGTTGATCTTTTGCATGAGCTTCTTCATCAATTCGAACATCAATATAGTCTACTAATTTGTGCATTCTTTTGTTAAAGCATGTGTATCATTTACTGTTTGTTGCATATCCTAAGAAGATACCTTCATCAGCTCTACCATAAAATTTTCCCAGATGATTGTCATTATTTTTTATGTAGAATTTACTTCCAAATACTTTGAAGTGATTGATTGATGCAGGTCGACCAAACCACAACTCATATGGAGTTTTATCACTGTTCAGCCTTAGATGTGCTTTGTTCAGAATCTGAATAGCCGTGTGAACAACCTCCACCCAAAAGTTTTGTGAAATGTCCCTTTCACCCATCATAGCTCTTTCCATCTGCTGAACTGATCTATTTTGGTGTTCTACAACTCCATTTTGTTGGGGAGTACCTGGAATAGTATATTCTCTTTTAATTCCATGTCTGTCACAGAATTCTTTGAAATATCTTGATAGAAATTATCCTCCTCTGTCTAAGTGAATTGCATTTAAATTCCTTCCTGTCTAATTCTCAGCTAACGACTTAAATGTTTTGAACTTCTCAAATGCATCAGATTTTTCTCTCAGAAAGGAAACCCACGTAAGTTTGGAGAAGTCATCAATGACCAGCATAAAGTAACGTTTTCCTCCAGTTCCTTCCTTTCGCGATGGTCCAGACAGATCCATATGACCAATTTGAAGCGGTTTCTCTGAATATGTGAAACTCTTTGATTTGAATTAAGCACGAGTCAGCTTTTCCATTTGAAAGGATTTGCATACAGAGTTATGAGGCTTAGATATTCTTGGAAGATCTTTCATAACACCTTCATTATTTAGTTTGACAATATGATCAAAATTTAGGTGTCCAAGCCTTTTGTGCCATAACCAAATTTCATCAAATTTGCTTAAATGACATTTCTTCTTATCGTCCTTCAAAACATAGACATTGTTTTCAATTATAACCCCTTTTGCAATCAACTCTCTTGTGTTCACTGTTTTTATTTTACAATCCTTGGCAGTGAAAGTGACTTCACATCCTCTGTCACACACCTTACTAACACTAAGAATATTATGCTTTAATCCCTCAACAAATAATACATATTGAGCTTTTCCTCTTCCATTATTTAAGCTTACTAGACCTTTACCTCTGATCTTTCCTGGAGCATCATTTCCGAAAGTCACATTTCCCGAATTAATTTCTTTGAGTGATAGGAACTTACTTTTTTCACCTATCATATGACTGGAGCATCCGTTGTCAATATACAGGGGGTTCTTTTGTCTTTGAGATGAAAACACAAATCCACACTTGTTATGTTCTTTCTTCTTCCAAACCTCGACGTTTTCAGCTCTGTAATTTGAATCTGGCTTATAGTTCTTTAAGCGACAGTTTGCATCTTTATGTCCATAATTATGGCAGATGTAACATTCTGGTTCATTTAATAAAGGATCATAACGATTGTTATGCTTAATATGTGTATTTTTCCCAACCATCACATGATTTGCAGTCTATGGTTGTTTGTTACTTGGTTGTCTCATTCTTTGTTGTGGAAGATATTTATTCCTTGGTTATCTTGATTGCTCATGTCTAAATCCTAAAGAACAATTTACAGCTTTGTGGCCAAAGTTAGAGCAGTAAAAACAATATCCATAGAAAAAATCKTTGTACCTAGAAAATGGTTGTCTTMTTTGAGCAGGTTGATTTCTTCCATGTTGATGATTTCCTTGAGCAGAGGGTGTATTATTCCTTTGTTCTACAGATTCAGTTATGGTACMTTTTTCTTCATTCCTCCTTGGCGGTTGATTATCTTCCTTTGTTTATGCAGGTTTGTTGTTGTCAATGGTTGTAGATTTGACAAACTTGATGGATTCTTTGTTGCTTGGCTGACCATTACTTGATCCCTCTTCATAATCCAAACCAGTTTTCAAATTTGAATTCCTTTGATGATTCAGAATGGTGTCTAGTTTTTCTGAGTCTTTTATACTTGTCAGATTTTGATGATATAAGGCCTGAAATTTCTCTAGATCTTTTCTGACAGACACTACTTCAGCTTCCAATTTTTCACCTTTTGTTTTGGATTCCTTCAATTGTTGTTTGAGGATGTATTCAATCTTCTGAGCTTCTTCTAACTTAACCTTCAACAAAGAAATTTATTCAGATGGTTTATTGCATATTTTCTCATACATGATCAGTAACTGTTTTTGTTTTCTTTTATTTTCTCTGATTCTATCAATCTCTTCCATGGAACTGATAAGTTCTCCTTCAAGATCTACTACTGCTTCACAATCAGTGAACTCACTTCATGTATCTTCAGTGTTTAGATCTTCTAAAGCTATTAGCATGATATCATTTATTTTATCTTCAGTAGAAGAGTCATTGTTTTCATCATTTGAAGGATCATCATCATTGTTTACACAAAGGCTTTTCTTCCTAAAATTATTCTCTTTATAGACCTTCTTGTGTTTGTGCTTCTATTCATCGTCATATGTCTAATCATTTCTTTTGTGAGGACACTTAGATCCAAAATGACCTATCTTACCACAGTTGAAACATTTGAAGGGCAATTTACCTTTTTATTTGCTTGATCCTCTTGTCAGTCTTCTCACAAAATTTGCTTCAATATCATCTATATCGAAGTCTATATTTTTCTCTACTTTAAAAGATGTATCTCTTGTAGTGGATTTACCTTTGGTGATTCTCATTTCATAAGCAGTTAAGGTTCCAAGAAGTTGATCTAGTGTCAACGTTTTGAGGTCAGTTATTTCCTCTATAGCAGAAACCTATGAGTTAAATCTATCGGGAAGAGATCTTAATATTTTCTGGACTAGAAAAGATTCATCTATCTTTTCACCTAGACCTTTCATAGTGTTAACAAGTTCTTCTATATGTAAGAAGTACTTACTGATATTTTTGTCTTCATCCATCTTTAACTGCTCGAATTTCAGTCTGTGAGTCTGAAGTTTTGCGTCTTTCACCTTTTCATTACCTTCATAACTACTTATCAACTTGTCCCACATAATTTTTGTTGAATCACAGTGCATGATTTTGACAAATTCTGCTTCTACAAGTCCACTAAGGATGGAATTCATTTATTTTGCATTAAATATAAACTACAACTTATCATATTTTGAGGCCAAGACTATAGGTTTCACATATCCAGTTTCAACGACATTCCAAACATTAGCACCCAAAGACATTAAATATGTTCTCATCCTTACTGTTGTTCCTGAGTTTATACTTAAGGCTTCAAAGTATAATGTCAAGGCATCCGAAAAATAAAGAGAGTTTAAAATATGAAAATAAAATCAATTCTTTAGGGAAAGAAGCTATGGATGATTTCTAAGTTGTCTTTGCCTAGCTTCCCAACGTTCATGGATGCTTATGTCTTGTTCAATCACTGCCCATGAACGTTCAAGTTCAACCCAGGTGTTAGCGGTCTCTAAGATGGTATTAAACAAGTTTAATGCAATGTTGGTCTAATCCGCAAGAACGGTCTCAATATTAGGCTGTCTTGCAACAGGTACAGTCATGGAGGAAAGAAAGTTAAAAGATCTGTTGTTTTTTATGTTTTATTTTTCTTGTCTTCAATTATATGAGGAAAGCTCCTGAAATTGAATTAATGGTATAACAATTCAGAGGTCGTTTTCCGTATCTGAATCAAATTTGAAAATAATGAGTATGATGAGAGAAAAACATAAAGCTATTAAAACAAAGTGATGCATCAATCACAGAAGAATCTCACTCTGATACTGAAGAAGAAAAATGGATGTGAAACCTTTAATGAAGCATAAAATGTGCTAATCTAACTAACTCACAGGTCTTGTATTTGTTAATAGCCAACATAGAGGAAAATCTGTAAACAATCAGATAACTAAATGAACCATATAACCACAGTAGATGTTGTACTAAGTTGTGATTAAGCATTCATCAAAGACATATAAACAAAGATGTTGGAATACGAAAGAACAGAAGAACACATAACTCAATATTGACGAAATATGGAGTCTATGGTCTGCATTTGTCTTAATTCTTGAAAAGGAGAGATCTCTCTATTACAATCAGCCAGGAAAAAGCCCTCTTTTAGTATTTTGAAACTATATTTATACAAAAGGTTACCAACCCTAGACGGTTGGAATTTTCCTTACTTCTAGATATTAACGGTTACAAAATAAAAACTTGAACCATTTCACTTGGTTCATTTCTATCTCTCTCTCATACCGGTAGAATAGGCATGCATGTGTTACTTCATTATTTCTTTGAATTACTTCCTTCACCTGGCTCGAGACACTCGACGCACCTACTTAGAAATTGTACTAAAATTCTGAAAGGCTCTGTCACATCCTTTGCCTCAAAAAGATACAGCTTTCTCTGTAATTTCGACAACATGTCTTCAATCCTTTTATCTTCAAAATTTATTGATTGCAACTGTAAATTTGGCTTCACCAAACATCTATCCATTTGAACGAAGTCAACCTGTTTCAACTGTGAAATTTCAATCTATATTTCATTTAAGATTTTTTGGATATCAATTTGATGCTTTATAACATTGATTTTTCCTATTACTCCAGAAAAATCGTCCTTTCCAATGCTTAATGATTTTTTATCTAGCAAATCAAAATCCTCTTCACAATCTTCCTTTATTTATTTGGCCATTTTCTTACTCTCGGCTATATTGGCCTCCCATGCCTTTAGTATTATATCACCCCTGATTTTTTCTATGACAATCAATCTGGGAGTTATTGATACCTCTTCTCTAGCCGAAGATACGACTACCTTTTGAAAGGTGGTTTGGGCCACAGTAGACTCTTTTTCTATGAAATCAATGTTATCTAATGATTGACCCATCTCCCGAAAATAATCTTGGATGGTCCCTACCTTAGAAAACAAGATTTGTTGTATTGTTTCTAGCTTCTGATGCACTTCCAGTGCCTGAGCCTAAAACACTGTTATATTTACAACCTAATTTTCAGTAGAACTCAATTTAGCTTGCAACTGCCTTACTAATTCTTCTTGTTGGATGACCTACCCTTGAATTGCTTGAGAAGTCTTGTGTAATTCTTCAAGATCAGATTTAAGTTGTTGAATTTCCTGTCTATCTTTGGCTATGTCCTGTTCGAGTCCTTTGCTAACCTCACTTTTGTTTTTATTCTCTATATTCCTTATTTGATATCGCAGCTGATTTATCATCTCATTCCTCTACCTTAGCCTTTCTTTCAGATTATCAATAGAGAATAAGTTGGTTGTTGCAAAAGCTCCCAAAGAGCCTGCCACCTCTATATCAAAATCTTCTTCTTCCAAATTTTTCCCATCTAACAATACTCTATGCTTTTTTACCATTGCACCCTCTCTCATGTGCATTTCTTTCTTCACCACAGACTTTCTTTTCTTACCAAAAAAGAACTCGGTGGGAGGTATCTCCTCGACAGGGATAGGCATGAAATCACTTATGAACATTGCCTCTGCATTAGGGTTTCCTCTGGTGAAATGTAATGGCGTGATAGCCTCAATGGGGTTGTCGATCTCTGTGGATAATTGTTTTCCAGCTCTGTCTACTGTTGGTTTGTTGGGTGAAGACAATGGCTTGTCTTCCCCTTGCTTTTTTATTGTATCTGATTGATTTTTAGACTTGTCTTCAAATACCTCTGTCACTGGGATTTCCTTTTTCTGAGACAAGAATTCAGAACTATCTAGGTTTTATGGGGCTTCTTGTTTGTTAGAGATCCCAACTTCTAGGTTCTGGGTCTCTTTTTTTGTGTATCTGGAGATTTTAGGATTTTCCCTTGTAATATTTTGGGTAGGCCACTTCTTCGATGTTTCTGGAAATTGTAAAACTCAGCCATTTCACCAGGTAGCAAAGCTCGAACTTGGCTCAGAACTTCTTGGTAATATCTTACCCCTTGAAACATTTCTTCATGAGGGAACTCTTCATGTTCATACTTTTTGAGATTGCAACTGGCCATATGGTTTCCCACAACCCTTTGTGGGTCGTGATTCTTGAATTCAATGTTAACCACCTTTATCTCTTCTAAAGATGCATCCTCCACCTTGGAGTGACCAAAATCCAATAAGGAAAATGAACCAATAGACAAAGGAAAATATGGCCATACCTTTTTCTGCACATCTTTTATCTCTTTTCTAATCCTTTCGCGTACAGTTTATCGTGCAAATTCACGGCACACCAGTCTGTCTGGTAAAAAATGAGGTAATGCATATGGAGGGACCGAGCAGCCGAAAACTCTGATATAAGAGAAATTTTCCTATATGTACCAGTCCTCTTCCTTACCCAGGATAACCATAAACTTGTTTGAAATTCTTGGCGGTGGGTGACCAAATATAACAATATGCATCAGCACCACTACCCAATTACAGATTTCGTAAAAGAAATCATTTTCCTTGTCTTCCTAGAGATTTGAATGGTAATCATGAATTGTTTATGCACTGTCTGGAGTCCAGCTCCAGCTCATCAGCGGGAAAGGCGTCATGAAATAGATAGTGTCCATGACATAAGCTGACATAAAGAATGAAGTTGGTTTCCCTTTGGTTTTCTTCGTTTGGTATTTTAAGATTTCGCTATCTAGATTATCTGACAATATCTTTTCCCAGTCAAAAGAAAATCCTTCTGCCACCAAGTGGATAATGGAAACCCATGGTAGAAATAAATGGGTCATGCTCTCTTTTCCATAAATTATGCACATCATCATGGATATATACATGAACTGTGGCTCAAGTGATGAGATGGAATATACGTTGTAAGATTCATCTCTGAACTTTTCGGGGCATGAACACCAGTCTTTGATCAGGTCGGAAAGACTCTTTCCATATTGATCACACTCCTTATTATTAAAATTCACAAGAAAATTGGTGTTATAAATGAAGTTTGATGTTGCAGACAATTTATACATGACATGTATGTGTTCCGGTCGAAATGACCCAAAAGATACTTTCTGAGAGTTGAATATCGTTCGAATCGGGATATCTACATGATCCAGTGCCCATCTAATCATGTCGATGTAAGGTAAAAGCCTCGACTTGGTTGCTATCTTATGCAATTTTTGTTACCCATGATTTTGGTCATCATGATGATGCATTGATGATGGTGTACTCAGGCTCTTC
>JASDQU010689442.1:23355-44391 GCA_032191745.1 Picea mariana | reverse complement strand
GCATTCGAATGGTTATCCTAGTACTGGATTCCCTGATATTTTGGGATCATTCTTATCCAAGTAACTAATTCATTCTCTCCTATATATTGAGGGAATTCTCATGGAAAAGGTTAAGCAAAGAAGCAAGATTCATTGGAGAATTGGTGAAAGAATTGTGTGAAGGACTGAAGCTACAGCAGCTTGGAGACTCCAGCAAGTTGATCAAAAGGGGTTGATCTTCTTCATGCAAGTGAGCAAGTGTGTGTGTCAGAGCCAAGGGCCATTGAAAGGAAGTTTGTGACATCAAGGTTCAGGTTGTAATCTTTACTTTCCATTAATATGATACAGTAGCATGTCCCTTTCCCATAAAGCTAATTCCACTTTATTGTATAATTCCTTGATCATATACATAGATTGACTGTTAAATAGATTGTGCTTTCTTCACTTTGGTTGGTTTGTGTTGTCTTGGTCTTGGTTGCACGAGAGCACTGGAGTGAAGTGGGAGCAAAAAATACCATAGGAAGCGATAATAAGGTATGTTATTTGTTCTTACCTCCTATTTAATTCAATGGTTAAAATCTAGGGAAAGAGTCATGTTCTGTCTTGCTTTGTTCTAGATCCAGGTGGATCTAGGGAGATCGGTTTGTGTCCGCACTTACGGATTTATCTAATAACAAAATTGGCGACTCCACTGGGGAACAATCCCATTTTCTTTGTGGCTTTTGATATTTTTATGTGGCCATTTGCTCTTGTTTCACTTTTCTCCTTTCATGTCATTCTCTGAGTCTTCAGGATATCCTGATAGACCCTCTGGGTCCAGAGGTCTTTTTAAATTTTGCTTCATTTTCCAAATTTTTGATTATGTTCAGACATTCTCGCACAGCACTTCATTGCAATCTGCGAGAATTTGTAGGGTTCGCATTCTGCCTTTAAGGTTCAGTGTGAGGTTCTTGCACCCTGCTCAAGGGTCACCTGCGAGAATCAGTGATTCTCGCACTGTGTAATACTACCAGCCTGCGAACTCAGTTTTTCAAACTTTTGGATTTGAGTTTTGGCATCTTCAACTGCCCAGATCAGTGTAGGTGCCTCATAAGAGTTTCTTGGACCATTTATTGGTGTCTTTCTTGTCTTCATTTCCGTGCATGAACAGTCTTAGGATTTCAAAGACTCTTCTTGTCACTTTTGTCTTGACTTTCGTTTCTTGACTTTTCTTGGCAAAACCATACTCTCTGATTTTGGAATCTGAGTGTGTTTGATTAGTTAAGAACCGGTGATCGGTTGAAAGTTTAGTTTTCTTGGTCTTTATCATTTACTTATTGTTTGAAAGATCACTTTCCTCATGCAATTGAAAAGACTAGTTTGGGTTTCTTTGTTTTAACAAAGTTCATTATTACTTTTAGTGAAATTTTTGAAACAAAAAGATTTAATTTCTTGCTTTTAGATTGGGGGCATCCTTGCATTTTTAGTAGCAAAATTGCATGATTCTTGGCGTTTTTTTATCTTAAATTATCAAAAAAATTCCCCCTCATGGTCGGGGGGGGCATGAATTGTGCATTGGTGTTCAGTACCTTTTTCTCATTTCTTGAGAATCTTGATATTGATGAGTTTAATATATTTTGGGACATCGTGAATATGGGAATGATAAATGTTTTCTCCTTCTCGTAGCATAGCTTTCATCGAAATGAAAAGATTGCATCTTCGTATCTTTGCATAATTTTTGAGTCGGTCAAAACACCATATTGTCCACGCCATCTTCCTTTTGAGTAACAATAGCCTTAAAAATAAAGCACTTATAAAAAATGATTAGACATTTTTATCTTTTCCGGTAGCAAACCTACATTAGATTAGTCATAGGGCTTTGGAATAGGTGTGAGAGATAACTTTCCAAAGCTGCAAACAAACATAGTATCTTGTGATAGGGAGAGTTAAATCCACTTATTACATTTTGTCCTGGGAAGCCCTTCTAACACAAGGGTCAATCACGAGGTCGCATTGAGACTGGAAAAGTTACTCACCTTGCTTTGTTGGTCTTGGTGTAGAGGTTGCACGTATTATGGGGGTCGCTTGAGAGGTATACCCACAATGATGAGTGGAATCCTTTCAAGTTGATTTCGAGCTAGATACCCTACCCTTGCATGTGGATCAGACTGTCGACTATTCCCCCAGGCTTTATTGTTGTTGGTGGTAACCTTAGTGGCCTATCTTTCTAGGTTCTTTACCCGAGGTGACTGTGGAGGGGCAAGTCTTCACAGTACCTGGAATGGACGTTGTCCAAACTCACTCGAGATCCTTGGAGGGTATACCCACGATTATGTGTGGGAGCTTGCACCAGGGTGTAAGTCCGTTAAGCAGGTTGTCAACGTAACTTTTCCACCCGCTCTATCTCAACCTCTTCTTACATTATTCCCGCAATGTTGGATTTTATCACCAACTAGTGCGTTCATTGTGAGAAGGTTTTGTTTGCTTGCTTGTTTACTAGATTTTTAGTGTGTGTTGTTTGTTTTCCTTAGAGGACTCTAGATTGGATTTTTGTTTTTAATGGCATCAGTTCCCGAAATGACCAATGAAGGAACCTCTGCTCCAGGGGAACATTTTGTTTTTCCTTCTTATGGAAACATTGGTCCTCCTCACATCGCTACTTTGAGCCTTCCAGGTCTCACAATTGGATTGTCGGTGTGGTTGTTTTTCACTCAGGTAATCCCAAATGCAGTAAGTGCTTTGGTCGTAAGCACTTCCCCCCAAGAACATCAACCTCATGTTGATCCTTCATCATCTTCACCAATAAGATCTTCTTCGCCTTCTTCACTTGCAAGGTCACCTTCCATTCCATCTTCTTCGTCAAGCGAAAGTTCTGAAGCTAGTACCTTAGTGAATAAGAAGAAGAAGAAAAGGAAGAGTAAGAAGAAGAAAGATAAACAAGGGTCAAAACCTCCAACCTCTGTCAAACATGTTGGAAAACAACCAGTTACTGTTAATCGTGCTGGGAGTGTTGATGATGTCAAGATCACCCAAACAAATCATAAGCCCAAGTACCCTTGCAGACTTTGTAAGGGTAGCCATCTTCTTAAGGATTGCCCAGGTCTATCCAGGGTTATAGAAGCATGGTCTACACATCCTCGCCAACCCACGTCGTTCGCCTCTGAACAACATGCTGATGACTTCCTGTCAACTAATCATGATACGGTTGGGAAGAAGAAAAGTAGAGTCAAGTTCCCGTGTATGTTATGCAAAGGGAGTCATCTCACTCACCTTTGTCCTCATATGGATGAAGCCTCGAAATTACTGGAAGACATGATTGTTTCACAGCCTCAACTTCCAGCCGCTTATCGCAAGCTTTCTCTCAACACACCTATAGTTGATGGAATGATCACTTCGGTCCCTTCACCGGTCAATCCAGTTGCTCATGTCGTCAATCTGGTCACGTCCTTAGCTGAACCAGTTGACAAAGTGGTTGATCTGATCCCATCCTCAGTCGATCCCACTCTCCCGTTAGAGAGTGTCACCCAAGTGGTCGATTCGTTTACACCTGTCGACCCCATTCTCCCCTTGGAGAATGAAACCCAAGTGGTCGATCTGATCTCATCATCCATCGATCCTACTCTCCCACTAGAGAGTAAACCCGATACTGCCCATGTTTTTCTCATTGATACAAACTCTGCTGTGCCGGGGGCTATTCCTCCTTCTCCCATGGAACCCCCTCCAAGTAATGAGGCCATCCGTTTTGATTGGGGTGTGCTAACTGGACCTCGTCTTCCCTCTTACATTCCTTTCCAGATTATAGTACAGGTTTGTGGTCGATACATTCCTCAAACATTGATAGATGAAGGTGCACTCGTTAGTATTTTTTCCTCTATTGCTTGGAAAGCTTTGGGTTGTCCTCCACTTGCGTCGGTTACGCAGAATTTGTTAGCTTTTAACAGAAGAACTAGTAAACCTTTAGGGACCCTTCCTCAATTTCCTGTAACTTTGGGAGGGAAAACTGTCTTTATTGACGTCATGGTAGTCCAAGATCCCTTGGATTTCAATTTACTCCTTGGGCGGGATTATGTCTATGCCATGAAAGCTATTGTGTCTAATCTTTTCGTGTGATATCTTTCCCTCATGATGGACGAGTTGTGACTGTTGATCAACTTTCATTCATTGACCCCGCTTGGATTTCCTCCCTGAATGGTTCTTGTATGCAGACAGTATTGCCCCTGCCACAGGTCAATTATGTGGCATTGTCACCCATGGCTTCAACTTCTGATAACTTAGATCCAGTAGTTGACATGGTAATCTCTTCGATAGGGTTGTTAGAGCCTAATCTCTTAACTCTTGTTGTGACCCTCGACATGGTGTCCTTCCAGAGTGTGTTTCTTCCTTCCAGTGAAGACCTCTTGGAAGCCATGACCGAGTTTTGTCCCTTGACATGGTTTCATTCCAGATCATTGTCCTTTTGGAATCCATGATCAAGGAGACTCTGAGGATAGTTTTTTCATCTCTGAGGCAACCTCGTTAAAAAATGAAACAGAGATCTTTGAGCATGGTTTTCTGATTTCAAGATCATTAAAAAAATGAAACCACTTACGAGGATAGCTTTTTCGTCTCTGTAGCAACCTCGTTAAAAAATGAAACAGAGGTTACGAGCATAGTTCTTGTTTCTATGTCAAGCTCGCTAAAATATGAAATAGTTCTTTCCCCTCTCTGTTTNTGGACCTCGTCTTCCCTCTTACATTCCTTTCCAGATTATAGTACAGGTTTGTGGTCGAGACATTCCTCAAACATTGATAGATGAAGGTTCACTCGTTAGTATTTTTTCCTCTATTGCTTGGCAAGCTTTGGGTTGTCCTCCACTTGCGTCGGTTACGCAGAATTTGTTAGCTTTTAACAGAAGAACTAGTCAACCTTTAGGGACCCTTCCTCAATTTCCTGTAACTTTGGGAGGGAAAACTGTCTTTATTGACGTCATGGTAGTCCAAGATCCCTTGGATTTCACTTTACCCCTTGGGCGGGATTATGTCTATGCCATGAAAGCTATTGTGTCTACTCTTTTCGTGTGATATCTTTCCCTCATGATGGACGAGTTGTGACTGTTGATCAACTTTCATTCATTGACCCCACTTGGATTTCCTCCCTGAATGGTTCTTGTATGCAGACAGTATTGCCCCTGCCAAAGGTCAATTATGTGGCGTTGTCACCCATGGCTTCAACTTCTGATAACTTAGATCTAGTAGTTGACATGGTAATCTCTTCGATAGGGTTGTTAGAGCCTAATCTCTTAACTCTTGTTGTGACCCTCGACATGGTGTCCTTCCAGAGTGTGTTTCTTCCTTCCAGTGAAGACCTCTTGGAAGCCATGACCGAGTTTTGTCCCTTGACATGGTTTCATTCCAGAGCATTGTCCTTTTGGAATCCATGATCAAGGAGACTCTGAGGATAGTTTTTTCATCTCTGAGGCAACCTCGTTAAAAAATGAAACAGAGATCTTTGAGCATGGTTTTCTGATTTCAAGCTCATTAAAAAATGAAACCACTTACGAGGATAGCTTTTTCGTCTCTGTAGCAACCTCGTTAAAAAATGAAACAGAGGTTACGAGCATAGTTCTTGTTTCTATGTCAAGCTCGATAAAATATGAAATAGTTTTTTCCCCTCTCTGTTTGAGTCAAGTCCTTAATCTAGTATTTGAAGCTTCATTTCATTCTCCTTTGCAGTTGGATGAAACGAAGCTTGGGGGGCATTTGCCTCAGCCTCTGGACTTCACATTGAACTTGAGCCGCTAGTTTCTTAAGCTAGGGGCTAAGTACCAACCATCCATGTGTTATGCATTGGGAAGTCACAAGCATAGTTTTATATGGTTTAAGCTTATGTAAAAATGAAACCACTTACCTCAAGCATAGTTTCCTCTGGTTCAAGCTTGCGTAAAAATGAAACGAGGTCCAAGCACAGTTTTGTTTAGTTTTTAAGCTTGTGTGAAAAAAAAAAAAATTAAAATCTATCCCAAGCATAGTTTTGTTTTGTTTTAAAGCTTGCATAAAAATGAAAACAATCCCGAGCTTAGTCTTTGTTCTTTCTCATGCTCGTAAATACATGAGAATAAGTTACCGAGCTTAGTATTTGTTCTTTCTCGTGCTCGTAAATAAGTGAGAATGTAACCGAGTATACTTTTATCACTTTTTCAGACTCGTAAAGGTTATACGAAAAAGGAACCCCCTGGAGTTCCCTTTAAGCTCTTTTTAGACTCTCTAAACATGAAAAGATCGCCAAGCGACCTTGCTGTTTTCACGCTCGACAAAGTATTTGAAGTAAGCATCTGGTGAGCGATAATTTATCTCTTTTTCGGTCTCATCCAAACTATTTTACGAAAAAGGAACTGAGAGAGTTCTCTTTTAAGTGTTTTTCCAAACTCTATAATCTTGAAAAACCTTCGAGTTTTCTATCTCTAGACTCGTTAAACAAACATTGACAGACCCGTGATGGGACCGAACCACTCCTTCTTAGGGTTCGTTAAAAATACTCCGAGGGACTCATCCGAAGGATGAGCTTATATCAACAAGCATATGTTATCCTCCTCAAGCTTGCGTAAAAATAAAGAGGTACTTGCCAGAAATGGTGGGGGGAAATTTGGGAAAGGGATATGTTTTCATTTTCGTATTAATTGGCAGTAAGTGTCACTCTTGAACATGACACCCCCTATTCATCACATTTGAAGCCGGTTTGGGAAATCCATTCGTCTCTCATTCGATTTGCTACAAGGTCATTCCCTGTGTCGTCTTTGAGTCAATGCTGCCAAATCATTGGTCGTGTCGTTCATATGTTCAAGAGAAGTCCATCTGAAACTTATTTTGAGTCGGCCATATGCAGTTATCCATTCTCTCTGTGTCGGCCTTCCCTGTGTCCAGTCCAATTCACGTCATACTCTGTTTCACCTTCAAAATCTATTACTCATTTCGTGTCATTGATGGGGGATACATCAGGCCCTCCTGTGACGAGTTTTGTTCCGTCGACTTCAGATCATTATCCAGAATCAAGACTTAGAAATTATTTGGTACCTTGGAGCTTGCATGCTTCAATGGCAGGTTTCCTCACTTTTGACAGTGGGTTTGCATCATTGACCCCTGATCGAAAGATTCCATCGGATGTTCAACTTCAAATCATTAATTCACACTCGATGGATTGTACTATGGTACCTTGGGAGTCATTAACATCAATGGTGATTTCCCTCACACTTGATTACCGTTCATTGATGAAACCGTTAACAAGTGTGAGGGNGATTGAAGACCTTGGATATCATCTTTGTGATCCAGGTTGAGATGGAGTATGTATAATTTGCGACACATAGATCCACTGTGTATGTCTTGTGGCTATGTCATCTTGATTTGAAATTTCTCACATATATCCACAGTGTATTTCGGTGGCTATGCTATATTTTGATGACATGTATCCACAGTGTATGATTGGTGGCCATGACCCATGTCTATAATGTCATCAGTCTATGATATGAGTATGGGAATGCCTACCTCAGAATTGATATATATGATATTCTGCAGATGCTTGGTTGTTCGCAGGTTTCCGATTAGGTGTGCTTCTGGTTCCCGACACACACATGCAGCTTACAAAGTCTATCGGTTGTCATTGGTTCCAACCTCATACTTTGGGGGGAATTTTGTTACCCATGATTTTGGTCATCATGATGATGCATTGATGATGGTGTACTCAGGCTCTTCATAAGGAATTTCTCCTGAGAAAAAGTTATTTTCATCTCTTCCAGAAATATCATTTTGAAGGAGGTTCGCATGCTGCTAGTATATTTGCCTGCGAGAATGCATGATTCTCGCAGGCTTCTTTAAGCCAGGGTGCGAGAAGTTCGCACTGTGTTGAACTGCTAGGGTGTGAACTCTTTCTAAAGAAGGGAAAAAGATGAATTCTCGATCCTTCTAGAAGGGAATCTTCTAGAAGGATGAGATGGAATTCGAATGGTTATCCTAGTACTAGATTCCGTGATATTTTGGGATCATTCTTATCCAAGTAACTAATTCATTCTCTCCTATATATTGAGGGAATTCTCATGGAAAAGGTTAAGCAAAGAAGCAAGATTCATTGGAGAATTGGTGAAAGAATTGTGTGAATGACTGAAGCTACAGCAGCTTGGAGACTCCAACAAGTTGATCAAAAGGGGTTGATCTTCTTCATGCAAGTGAGAAAGTGTGTGTGTCGGAGCCAAGGGCCATCGAAAGGAAGTTTGTGACATCAAGGCTCAGGTTGTAATCTTTACTTTCCATTAATATGATATAGTAGCATGTCCATTTCCCATAAAGCTAATTCCACTTTATTGTATAATTCCTTGATCATATACATAGATTGATTGTTGAATAGATTGTGCTTTCTTCACTTTGGTTGGTTTGTGTTGTCTTGGTATTGGTTGCACGAGAGCACTAGAGCGAAGCGGAAGCAACAAAGACCATAGGAAGCGATAATAAGGTATGTTATTTGTTCTTACCTCCTATTTAATTTAATGGTTAAAATCTAGGGAAAGAGTCATGTTCTGTCTTGCTTTGTTCTAGATCCAGGTGGATCTAGGGAGATCGGTTTGTGTCCGCACTTACGGATTTATCCAATAACAATTTTGCTTGAGTGATAATCTTATATTTGGTAGATAAGTTATCCTTTTCTTTGTTGCTTGAATCATCAGGACAGTTTACCACTTCGTATTGTATGGTGTTGAACACATGCGTCTAGGTTTTAACTGTGTTTATACTTCTAGGCAAAGTATCAGAAATAACATCTTTGTTCTGGCTAGAACTTTCACCAACTTCTTTAGGCGCTTTCCGTGGAACCATGATATCAAATTCAGAGTTCTGTCACCTATTACAGAGAATGAGAATGCAGAAAACTAGTTATTTCACTAAGCCATCTCTAACAAAACAAGAAAGTGATTCAGAACTAAAAATCTTCTTTGCCTTAAACGCATAAACCATGCGTATACCTTCACTGAAAATGCATTTAATTCCTTTAATAAAAATATTTGGGCGTTAAAATATGATCCTATTTGGAATCATTTCCCTAAATCAGATATTAATGTCATTTATGGTCGATATCTCAAGAAAAGTGCAGAATTTGAATATTTCCGAGTTAATTTTAAGAAATAGATTAATTAGAGTATAATCCTCATTTAGTACCTTAATTAATCATACCTAACACTTAATCAAGTTTCGAAATTTCGAATCTCAGGGATATTTAAAGCAATTTAAACTAAGAGTTACGAAACGTGAAGTCGCAACAGGTTTTAATTTAGTATAATCATATTTAACTCTTTTAATTAATCGCGATTATCTTTAAAATGTCAGGGGTTTGGGTATCGGGACTTCAAAGCCTTTATATCTAAGAGCATCCTGAATCACGAAGTCGCGACAAGATTTACTCTTTGTTAATATTACTTAATTGTTAATGAACCTGGATTAGCATTTAATACTTTTGTGAGTTCGAGTATAGGGACTTTGAGGATGCTCAATATTGAAACTTCGTATTTCACGAAACCCTGACTCCTAAAATTTCAAAAGCAAACCTTTATATAGATTGATTCATTAATTCAAAAGGCGGCTCCATAATCTTCTAATACATTTAAACATTTGGATTGATCGGAAGACTTCAATTCAACGGTGATTATCCAAGCGCATTTTCGTGCTTTTTATTTAAACAAAAATGAAATTTATTTTTAGTCTAAGGTTTAGAAAAATATATATGTTTCAACACTTACTTTCCAGAAGGAAAATTTTGTTCCATCAAACAAAGGAGCTCTATTAGTTGAACTTCCTTCATGACTAGTCATGTTCAAGCTTATGGATCTACCTTTGATCAAAGGCACTGGCACTGATACCAATTGTTGGAAATATAACTGAGAGGGGGGGGTGAATCAGTTATGTATATAAGCTTGAAACTTTTCTTGTTATTTTCTATTTCTTTCTAGATTATTATTTAATGTGTTGTTGATAACTTAACGTGCATAGATATACAATATTTGATCAATCACACAGAATACACAGAGACATTGATTTTCATGAGGAAACCCATAAGGGTGAAAACCTCTTCTTCTTAGGATGTCAATCAAGCTCCAACGTTCATGTACATCACGGTCTTTGAGCTCCAACTCAAATATGAGGCTACAACCTCTAATAGTAAGCTAAAACTTGCAGAGAGCACCAACTCTTAGATTTCTCTAGCACCAACTAGATGGAAGCACCAAATCCTAGGTTTCTCTAGCACCCACTAGATGGAAGCACCAACTCCCAGAATATTTTCTAGCACCAACTAGAATTTAGAGGACTGCAATCCTCCCTAGCACCACCCTACCACCCTGATTGAATCTTACAAAACTTTACTTACTTTCTCTATCTCTGATATGGTCTGATACAGCTCCATGTCTCCTCTGCCTGTTCCATCTTCTATGCTCTGTTCCGCTTCTATACTCTTCTCTTTCTCCTGTTGCACACACTCACACCTCTATTCAAATTCTCTTATTCCTTTATACTTTGTGTTTTCTCTGCATGCTAAATGTTGCACCTCTGATCTTCAGTTCAATTCCTGTACATGGTCACATTCTACCCACATGCATAACTCTCTCAGAAACACACACACTCTTTTATGTTCTGCATGTCTTTCTCATGCCAAATCCTCTTCCAGATCATCATCACAAATCTTTGTGTTCTCTGGTGCTTATGATGAATCTTTTCATCATCAGAGGTCGTTATCCAAAAATTATTTGGCTTCTCTAGCAGTCACAACTATTCTTCTTCTCTGTCAGTTACAGCCAGTCATTTTAGCTTCTTTGGATTCTAAGCCCCTTCCTTCACATGACCATCGACGGTGACCATATGCCTATCAAAAAGGTGCTTCGTGAATAACGACTTTAGAAATCTTGGTATGAGACATATCGATTCTCCCAACTCCTGATCTTTGAAGTGGAGCTTAGCGACACTAGCTCCTTCCTCTATTCTCTCTCTACATGTGACCATTGGTTGTGACCTGGTCCCAATCATAAAGGTGCTTCACAAATTCGTGTGTCGGGTCTTTTCACTGTGAGCCAACCCGACTCTCCCGACTTCTGATCTCCAGAAATTTCGATCTAAGAGCCTAGCGAGAGCTTGCTCCATTCCTTTATCTTCATCAATGTGACCTCTCACTATGACTTGGGTCCAATCCTCTGAACACTTAGAGACTTTTCATTTTTCGAACTTGGAAAGTAGTCCATATACTTCTCCTCCCAAAGTCCAATATTCAAACTTCTGATGTCAGATCAATGGTCCACAGCCTCCCGCGATCCAACGGTTTATATCTCCCCTTCGCGAAGTTGGAGGACTGCTCAATTCTCTTCTCCCGATTCCCGATTCTTGATTTCCTGATCGACGAATCCTTCTAGGTGCTAGCTCCTCTCCTCTAGACCCTTTGACTGTAATGATGGGATATTACCAAGGGTCCAACTATAGATCACTTTGACACTTCACGATTCACGAAGTCAAAATATTTCCCACCTCTGATCTTTCAATTCCCGAAACTCCACTTACATCAGATCGACGGCCCAGAACCTTCCTCGATCCAACGGCTCATATCAACTCACGAGTTCAGACCTCGCGAGTTCTCACAACTCTGCCCTTTGACTTTCTCGATTCGCGAGTCAGAGAAATGTTGATCTCTCGCCATGTGTCCTTCCTAGCACGAACAACTATGATCAACTCCACTCTTCCCCTTGAAAATATTTCGAAGCTCGATCCTTCAAACTCCCAGATCTACTGCCACCTGTAAACCCTGACAATGGACGGTTTCGATGACTTTGGAATTTGTCTCGTGCACTTTCCTTGGGATCTAATGGTTATTGGTCCATGCACTCATATCTAACGGCTAAGATCTTATCACACGAATCGAAAGTTCGCGTTTCGCGACTTTGGAAAACAGCTTCCTTCGTGCTCCAGACTCCTGATTTCTGATTTTTGGATCCAGCGGTTGTTGGTCCTCGCATTCAGATCCAATAGTTGGGGTCTAATATCCTCCTTTTCTTGCTCCTCCTGTATGGACTCTGATCCGATGGCCACTATCGCTCCTCCTCCTAAGCTTACAATTTCGTCATTGTTGTTCTTTCCAACAATGACAAGCACACTCTTCTTGTAAGCATGCCAGCATATGTATATATTTTATTGTAAACAATGTATGATATGAATGAATATAAAATATGTTGGTTTTCCCACTTTACGTTTCCAGGGGAAAAATCTTCGTGTAATGTGTGTATTTGTGATTGTCTCTTTTCAATTCTTTTATTGAAAATATGTTTGCAGTAAAATATTGTAGAAGGTTAAAATCTACATTATCAAACTCAACTCAACTCAATACCACCTTTCTAAAGAGATATTATTCAAAAATAAATATGATGGAGTTGTCCTAAGATGTTTGGAAAAGGATTATGTTGATAAAGTCCTATCTGAGATTCATGATGGTCTAGTTGGAGGAAATTTTGGGGGAGACACTACAACACAAAAAATCCTCAGAGCAGGTTATTATTGGTCTACCTTATTTAAGGATTCACACACATATGCAAGAAGGTGTCAAGAATGCCAAAAGCTATTTGGAAGAGAAAATAAGCCTACTTACCCTCTGTAACTAGTTTCGATTGAATGCCCATTTCAAGAATGGGGTTTAGATGTGATTGGGGAAATTAATCGGAACTCTTCTAAGTTACACAAATACATCCTCACTGCAATGGACTATTTGACCAGATGGACTGAAGCAATACTTATGAAGACTGTCAATGAAAATCAAGTGACAACTTTCCTTGAATCGCATATTGTAACCAAGTTTGGTGTTATAGAATCTGTAGTATTTTACAATTCCAAATACTTATGTTCTTTCAAATTGATTGAATATGCACTTGAAAATAATGTTAAGGTTAAATATTCAGGTAATTATTGTCCTCGGGGTAATCGGCTAGCTGAATCAACAAACAAAAACATGATAAAAATCTTTAAAAGGACCATCATAGAACACCAAAGGAATTGGCACCTAGCCTTACCTAATACCCTGTGGGCCGACTGAGTAACACCCAAGGCTTCTTTAGGAAACCCTCATTTCTTCCTAGTATATGGAAAGGAAGTTATTTTACCTACTCATACTTTCTTACCTTCCCTGCAACTAGCTCAATCTTTCCAATACAAAGAATTCCTAGTTACACAATAGAGGTTGAATATTCTTCTTAAACTAGAAGAAGAAATACAAAAAGGAACTAATCTAGAGATGGTTTGAAAATGAATCAATGGGTGATAAATATTTTCATGAAGGTGATTTTGTCCTTAAATGGGATAAGGCTAATGAAATGAAAGGAAAACATACAAAATTCTAGAAATTATGGTTGAGCCCATACTAAATCCATGAAAAAATTGGGTCAAGAACTTTCAGACTTAATACATTGGAGGGATACATGGAGGAGATCCCTGTCAATGGACAAATTTTTAAAAGTTACTTCTCCTAATCACCTTTGGTGATGTAGTATTGTACATACTAGGTTTCTTTAATTCGTTCCTTTTCCTTTTTTATTTTTGCAAATCCTTTTAGAATAGAAATTTTACTCTTGTTTTTTGCTTTTTGAATTTGTTTATTCATTGCTTTCATAATAAATCTTATGTTGGCCATTCTCCACCACTAATGCACAAATTCTAACCTGGGTTGAGATTGGGTAATAGAATTAAATGATTAGTTCATGTATGAGTAAATTTTCAAGTATCCAGGAGTGAGAAAGCTACCTTGCAATATTATTTGAAAACATCAAAACACATTAGGTGGTCAAGCTAGATGGGAATGAGTTGTTCATCTATGTTTTCAAGAGAACCCCATATTATGAATTAAACAACTACAAATGTCTCAATTTGCAAACTATCTATATATGTGTGATCACTCTCCCACTAATCTCATTGATTTCAAAAGGAAAAGGGAAGGTATCAACCACCAATGTCCTCTGAACAATATTTGTGAGACTTCTCCCAAACTACATGGATGTAAAATGCTTACCAGGATCTTCTCAGAGGTAGATCCATGATAGTAACATATTGGTTGAGGCTATCATATCAAAGAAACTCTTGTATCACACCACTTCCTAAACACCCATGTTGCAAAATCACTATATGTGTGTGTAAGGGACTGAGGCTAGCATATCAAATCAACTCTTGTATCTCCCTACTTCCTAAACACCCATGTTGCAAAATCACTATATATATATATATATATATATGAAATTAAAACCATAACAACAAGGAAATTAAAAGCACTGAGATTGTGTGGGAAGTACAAGTAAACTTAGGGCTATGGATGCTCGTTGGCAAGTTGGCAATGAGGATATGCTTGTATGATATCGAGGCAACTTCATCAGGGATGTGGACACTCATTGGTAGTGAATAAATGCTAGGAAAAAGAGACGAGGAACACACATCCACCTATAACCAACCAAGATTACCTCTCTCTGTCATCTTAATCTCCTAATATTTATAAATAAGAATTAATTGAACCCCGTCCCTTATTGTCTCTCAGAAATTGTTCAAAGGATAATCTAGGATATATCACTTTCTCATCTTTCAATAAAATCTAATAATATGGGATCCATGATACAAAGCAACCTGTAAACTCTTCAAAACAAAAATGGATCTAAATACATAATCTAGAGGTACATCTAGATCAGAGATAATTGGTTCTTCCTAACAAGTCACCATTTGTTGTGCCCCACACAACTACCCACTAAAATTCTCTAACTTAGAGGATTTCAGTGGGTACCTACCTATCAAAATTTAAGCAAGGAATTTTTCACTACTAACTTGACTAGATATTGATACACGAAACTACTATTCTATATACAATCTCAGGGGGGTAATCTAAGATGGTTCAGTTGGTATAAATTTCTTCAAACTTCAATAATCATCTGATCCCCCTCCATCCTCTAATTGAACCGTAATCCCCTTTTCGGAAAATCCCTTTGTGATTATGCATACACTCTCTACCCATGTGACCATTTCCCAAGGGTTGTTGGGTCATCCTCATCGGAATTTTCCCTATCGGGCTATCTGTATCAGAAAGATTTTCATCTAGCAAGTATGTTTTCTCCCAACCACTTCTCTCTGATTCCTTTTCTGATACATCGTCTATCTATATTATCACGAGGCCTTTTACCTCATGATAACGTGTCAAATGATGATTATCCTACATGACTTTCATGAAACAATTACAACAAAGTATATAATGGTGGGTCCCTCACTAGATTATTTATTCTATTTAATACGTCATAGACCCTTTTGCTACAAATTATACACTTTGTTTAGCCCTTCTTTCATTAAATCACACTTTTCGAGGAATACATATTTGTCATTAGAACATGCAGTGATATTTTACCTTTGCATCCTACGATGGCTCCTTCCCAATGAGCCAGTTCCAATAGTATGGTCGGGAGGTCCCCCCCATCGGAACAAATGTTAAGCGTAACCTTTGCATATTTTGATGCCTCTTTTATGATAGAAGCTTCCAACAGTATTGTCAAAACACATATTTCAAGGTTACCTTTTTAACACATATTCCTCCCATCTGACGACTCATTTCGATGGGTAAAATTGAATATTATAAATCAAAGTGTTAAATAATAAAGGTTACACATGTTAATACATGAGAAAACATGTCACCTCCATTCTTTTGGTATGCTTCCTGAGGTAGAACGAAATATTCCTAGAGGAATCATCATCAGAAGACCTTAAGACCTTCAAACGCTTTGATAGAATCCTTCTGATGACCCCTTCCAACGACTGCATTTTCAGAAGGATTGTTCGCACCAACACCCAATCCCATCTCTTCGATGACATTCTTACAATAACACATGAAAATCTCCCCCAAAATAATTAATGGTGATGTACAAATCTTCCCCAACATAAGTTGTAACCCATTAAACATTAATTACATAGGGTTTGGGGGGAAAAGGTAAATCATAAAACTGTGTTTAACCCTAAGTAGTATATTGTTTTCCTCCGATAAATTTGTAAGAAGTGTATGTTCTCATACTGTGGCAGCAGGCAAACTCGAAATACCTCAAAAATCCCAGAGTGATCGGTATGTGTATTGTATGATTTGAATTATATGCTATTGGTGATTAATCATATGGTAAACTAACTTTAATGTTGTTTGTAACAGTAACCTAAAGAAAATGAAATGTCTCACGCACAAACCAGGAAGGAAAAGAATCCACGGGCTACCGTACCTACCCATGTTAACAGTGCAGACTTGGTTCTGATCATAAACATGAGTTTCATCAATTAGAGAGAACATTGTCTAAGGTACGATGAAATTTGCTGCATCTTCCACACTGAAGACTCTTCACTTGAAGATCAAGAAATTAAAGTATACCACAATATCAGAAAGAGTAGCACCATACTATCGCAAATTTCCCTATCTTGTTCTAATACAATGACATTATTGTTAGAATTGGTATCTCGAAGGTACGTTTGCATTGGCGGCACCCAGCATGCGGAAGTGAACGAGCACACTTTCTCCCTAATGACTTTATAATACGTTTTTATAAAGTGTTTTTATAAAGTTGGGTCTTTTTATTTTTCAGTGTAAAAGTGATTTTATGATGTTATGGGTCACTTTAGTGACTTAAGTGACCTTAACGAATTATTAATTTGTGACCATTGATCTCATGAGGCAAAGATATAATCTTGACCGCCAATCTCATTGGAAGACCAAGGGTTAGGGTAGTTACACTTTCAAATTAGTTAAAGGAAGCTCATGAGGGACAGGAGGGGCACATTTTTTAGGAGAGTGAAAGGAAGTTGAAGAGGCACAACTTTCTAGAGGATTTCTTGCTTGGAGGAAATATTTATAGCGAAGGGGGTTTGGCATGCATCCCTAGGAGAGGGATTGGTACATAACCCAACATTTGAAGCATTTATTACATTTCGTAAAGCATCTACAGAAGAGATCGTACAACTGAGTTTGTTGTCCATACAGCAAAGAGGAGGCACAAAAATCAAGGTTGTTAGTTTACAGCAGGTTGGCACGGTTTTCTATGCAATTTTGTTGAGGTTTTCTATTATGTACCACAATATTTCTTTTGACACAAGTTTCTAGGAATTTATGTGGTTGTAAGTGGAAGTTTGTTGGATTTTTTGGGTCGTACAGGTCGTATAGTCAAGGAAATATGCCCTAGATACAGTCTGGCACTGTTGTTATAGAGGAATGACTTGCTGAAGTGAGAGATAGTTTGTTTTTTTATGCTGATGCTATTTGCTTTTGTAAAAACTCTGATTTTTCCTAGAGTTGAATAAAGAGATTTCTCTCCTTAAATATGTCTTTACTTTCCTTTGTATTCTTCAAGTGGTATTGTTCATATTTTTGTGTCAAATGAGGTTTACAGTATGTTATTAAAGAGTTATTTATGTTGTCATTTTTATTTTAGAACTTTTCTGTTATTGTTTCTGCTCATAAAGTACATTTGGGTGGTTGTTGAAGCTTTGTAGGAGGCTGAAATATAATTTAGATTGAGTGCTATTTTGAAATAATATATATATTTCTACATGGTATCAGAGTAGGTGCTCTAAATTTCACTGGACAGTTTGGCACTTGGGACAACAAGTGATTTGTTGGGATATTTGTTTGAAGAAGGGGAAAGAGGGTTCTTTGTCAGGTGGACAAAGATGAATTTCAACATAAGGTATGAATATAGATTGGAGGGGATCTCCAGCTACCTGCAGTGGAAGGTGAGAATCACAAGTTTTTTTAAGGAGAACAAGTTGTGTTTGTTTGTGGACATTGTTGTTCCAGAGTTTATAGTCAAKGCTGGAGAGTACAAAGTCTAGGCATCCGAAAGAGGGTTTTTGATATAAAGAGAGGAGAAGACAACCCTTTAAAAGGAAAAGGAGCTAAGGTTSATTTCTGAGTTGTCTTTGTCTAACTTCCAATTTCTCCTGAACACTGATGTCCTGCTCAATGGCCACCCATGAACGTTCAAGTTCAACCCGGGTGGTGGAAGTTTTTAAGATAATACTGAAAAGGTTTAAGGTGATACTGGTCTGATCTGTGAGACCGRGTTCAATGTTGGGTTGTCTCGTAACTGGTATAGTCATGGAGGAGGAAATTTTTAAGGATTGGTTTCTTCTTTTTAGATTGTATGAGAAAAWTTTCTCAAATATTGAATTAATAGTGTAGCAACATCAAAGGTCATTTCCCGTATTTGAGTTAAACTGAAAACCATGCATGGAATGAAAGAAAACATAAAGTTGTGGAACAATGTGAGKCTTCGATCAAGGAAGAATCTCACACTATGACAGAGGAAGAAAAAATATAAGGAAAAAATATAAGGAAAATATAAGAATTTAGTAGGAATAAAAACACCTTTTTGATTTAATATTTTTTTATTTAAATGAATTATAGAAGAATTAAGTCACCTCCCTAACGTATGATTTAGACATTTTCCAAGACAAGAATAACTAGAATACCCCAAAGAGAAAAATTCTAGTGTTTTAGAATCTTAACTATCCTTGGATGTGTATCTACTTCAATTTTACGGTAAACCAAATGTGCCCATATTAAAATTATCATCAAATGGATAATGAATGGAGAATTTGGACTCATGGATATGTAGCCCTTGGTTTAAATCGATTCATTAAGTGTTATGTTTTCTTGCGTCATGATTTATAGAAGTATCCTGTGTGCCTATTTGATAGGAAAAACAAACAACTCTGGAATCAATCCATAGGGATTGTGAAGGTTTCCCATGATTGACTCTGAAATACACGGGGGTGCATAACCATAAAAAACTTGGTGCAAAGGTATCACCACATAGTGATATATTTCACAAAAGAAGTCTTTAACATTCTCCTCCCACAATTTAGAATGATAAACATGAATGGGCTCTGTGCAGGCTGGGTTCCAGCTCCAGCTCATCAAAGGGAATGGATTCATATAACAAACCGCATCCATAATATAGGCAGACATGTAAAAAGATGTAGGTTGGCCTTTCAAATTTGTTGTTTGGTACTCTGCAACCTCACTAGCTAGATTATCTGATAAAAATTTGCCCCGGTTGAAACTGTAACCCTCTGTTACTTTGTGTAGAAGTGGTACCCAGTCTGCAGGGAAATGGGTAGGGTTTTTCCTCCCGAAGAGTCTACACAAGATCAGGGCTATATACAGCATGTACTCGTTCAATGAATTTGTGGCATAACTGCCATGGGTATCGGCTCTAAATTTTGTTGGAATTCCCCACCAGTATCTTATTATATTTGGATGTGTTTGATCGAATTATGTACACTCCTTTCTTTGAAATTCCTCTATGAATTCGGAATTATAAATGTATTTAGAAGTAGGGGGAAGTTTGTACATTACTTGGATGTGCTCGGGTCTTAACGAGCCGACGATGACCCCTTGGTTGTTTTGAATGCTTCTTGTCGGAACATCGATTTTCTATAAAGCCCAGCATACCATGTCGTTATACGGCATGAGTCTCGGCCATGTGGCTATTTATGCAGCTCAGACTCTGTTATGTCTCTAAGATTATTTTCAGTCCTTTCATTTTCGAAATCGTCGGGGCAATTTCTAATCTCATAGTCCAAACTCTCAAAAATATACCTCCAAGATTTGATCGAATCCACAGCATGTGGCGTAGTGTCTGATACCACATCTCCATCCAGATTCGAGCTTCCATCTGCTTCTTCACTCTTCTTAGTTTCTTTTCTGGGTGCCATGGTGTTTGTGCTAAATGAAAACCTGTTGCAGAGAAGAAATGCGTGAGTTCTTCTGGATATAACTCGCTCCTAGTCTGAAAGTGAGAATGAAATTTGAAATAACTGACCTTTATTTACCTTTAACTTGTCTTAAATTTATCATATCGAAAAAATTAAATTCTTTAACAGAGATGGTACACCTGTAGATATGCACTCTATGTTCAAAATCTCTTCATTAATCTGTTATATAGACTGCCACATATCGGTGATTCAAAACTGGGATTTCGAAAGGAAAGTCATTGAAAACTCCCGAATAGCAAAACACAAAAATCCATTTAATTATCATTAATCCCACTTTAAAGTTAAGTTCATCTGTGTTTAAGCGCTTAATTCTTTTGGGATTTCATATTTCGGAGTTTCAAACATCGTGTCCCCAAGAGGCATAACACAAGAAATCCTGAATCGCAAAATCGTGATGGAGTTTATTATCATTAAACCTTCTTATTTCTTAATAAACCTAGCATTATCTTTTTAAGAGTTTCGCGACTTCGGGGATCGGGGTTTTAAAGAGACTCAAGGTCGACTCTTGATTTCCTGCATTATGATTGATTATCGATTCATAAAATTTTTAAAACTTAACTAATCATGATTAACAGGTACTTCGTGATCAGCACGTCAGGACTTTAAAAGTTGTTTGAATTTAGATTACAGAAAAAGAACATGCGGGAGGCTTGGAAAGCCGTTAACGTTTTTAATCGTTACTTTTAAGATCGATTAAATTCCTTTTAAACCATCACTTCTTTGGGACTTCGGCACCGGGACTTAGGATTTTTTGTTAAAAAACATACTTCGTGAACGGTCGAACTCCAAAAACCGACAGTTCTGAAAGACCTTTTGACTTCTTTTTGAACTACGTGTAGCTCCATAATCAGGAAAAAGGAGGTTTGTATTTAGAGAAGAAAAAATAAACTTTGTTTCAACAGACACCATCATGCCAATACCTATGTCATATCCCATAGATTTGGATGTTCATGAAGCGAAGGAAGCCAAGACTTAGAGAATAATTTTGGGTGAAGTCAGAGACCACCTTATTCCATATTTGGTTGAGAAGAAGACAACTAAGGACATGTAGGATGCACTGAAGGGTTTCTATGAGGCAAAGAACGAGAGCTAGAAAATGGCTCTCCGGGACAAGATCCATAGTACTAGGATGGTCAATGGAGAGAGTGTAGCCTCCTACCTCACTCGGGTTGCACAGGTGAAGGACGAGTTGGCATCTATCAGAGAAGTTATTCTAGACTCAAATTTGGTGCGTATATCCCTCAAAAGATTCACCAAGGAGTGG
>JASDQU010689441.1:16780-28846 GCA_032191745.1 Picea mariana | reverse complement strand
CTAGGTCAAGTGTCAGGGGGACAACAAGATAGGGGATAAGTTGTGCCAAAGGTGGGACAAAGTGAGCAAACTCAGAGGGCAGAGGTAAGTGGCCTGTGGAATACTCAGAGTATATGGACGATGTCAAAAGGGGTAGATGATATGGAGTGCCCCAACTAAGGGCAACATGGGTTGTGTTTTCCAAAAAAGGGAAGAAGGTCGTCAAAGGTGACGACAAAAGGATATGTAAATGCTGGAAACAAAGGATTTTTACAATGTACCAAATAAATAAAGAATAATTTGGGATGAGTGTACAAATACAAAAATGGGTGCCCCAATGTAATATGGTTGGGCCGGTTAGGGTGCAATTTGCTTAGGGAATTGGTGGAGGGTGGGGGCCCCATGGGTGGGTTTCTGTATGAGGTAGATGAAATGGAGGGAAATTTGTAGAGGGGAAAACTGATTTGTGGATGAAATGGAGGGTTCATGATACCGCAGAGGTGTAATCAAAATAGAACCTTGAAGTGATCATCTGGGAGTCCAGTGGGAAAGATAGAAAAATGAAGAGAAGGAGTATGTGGCTGATTCACTACATGATGTAAGACTATCGGGACTCCCATACCTAAAGGGTTGAAAAACAACATGAGTGTCAAAGTGAAAAAGGGTGCTATGAATAGAACAACTCATGTGGGTGAGAGTGCTACTGGGTGACAGTACCTAAGATGTAATGGAGGTGTTGGTACTGTAGAGATGGAGATGGGGATCCTAGAGGCAAATGTCAGAGGGTGTGACTGGAGATGCAATTGAGATTCAGAGGGAATCATTACATGCCAGTGCTAATTATATACATGAAGGGGTTGCGTTGATGTATGATGCCCAAGTACCTGCACACATGAAAACCAAATAATCGACGTGAACAATATCTGAAGAGAATTGAACATACAAGAATTTTTTTGATAATTTTGAACATGAGCATGTGTACCTGGAAGGGGTATGAAAAAATGGCACCCTGGTGGCTAAGGATAAAAAGTGGCCTAGGGACTATCCTGATGTAGATGACGGGATGATGATCCCGTGGCCGAAGACAGATTGAAAAATGGACACGCGGAGCTCCCGGAATGGTGATTGGAAGTTTGGCGGAAAGGCCTATATATAGTTGTAGGGCCCACATTGCCACCTCATTTGTACTTGCCACCAGAGTGACTGGATGAGAGGTATTCAGAGGATATTTGGAGATTCTGACAGAATGAGGAAGTCGATTCAGGACCAGCGAGCTTTAGGTTAGTAGTCTTAGTGTCCTACATAGAAGTAGGTTTTCCATTTATGGGCAGGGCCTGTACAGAGGGCCATACGGGGAGTTTTAGGGGTGTGGGTACCCTAGTGCGTAGGTGATCTGGAACTATGCATGCACAGGTGTGTGCCTATTATCTGGATAGTCACACATGGGTGCACACATAGGGGGGAAAAAGGCATGCATGGTATACGCGCTTGTTTGCTACACAGTCGTGCATGGGTGCATGGCTATGTAGTGGACATGCATGCTGTGATGCATGCCTGTGTTCGTGACAAGGGCGCATGGAGGTGCCCCTGTGGGGTGAACAGGAAGACATATGTGTGTGCCTATGGGTTAAATAGTTGTTCCTTGGGGGAGAGGTTGACGGGTGTAAAACTTATATTTTTTAATGTTTTTTATGATCAATATGGTTGATCTAGGATTGTATGTTGTGGTTGAAGGCAATCATTTTGCACAATGTCAGCTAGCTGGCGAGAGTGGGATTGGTCCTAGCTGAGGGATGCCATGGCTATTGAGGAGTCGGGGGTTTGTACCACTTTGGCAGCCTGTGGGCTGCAAAAGTTCTTCGAGTGCCTGTTGATATGGGCGCAGGAGTATCTCCTGCAGTTTCTGATCTGAATGTGGAGTCTGGACATGCATTTCTTTCTGATGCAGGGAGAGAAGATCGCCTTCACTGTGGTGGAGGACATATACTTTTTGACTAGGATCCCTTTTCGGGGAACGCCCCTACCGCTGGAGCCAGTGTTACCTGTGGACATGTCGTTAGCAACTTTGGGCCAGAGGTATTGTTCGAGGGAGAGCTACATGTCGGGCTCCGTCATGAGCATCAGGGCGATGGATGATCTAGTGCATTGTTGTGCAGCAATGATGATTTTGAGGGTGTATGGGTCCCTCGCGACTTAGTGGATCAGTGGTGGTTAGTTGAGGGTTATGGGGAGGGAAACACTTTGCCTGGGGGTTGACGCTACATGCCAGGATGGTAGGGAAGCTGGACAGATGTTGGTCTACTGACACAGGGGACTTTGCCTTTGCATCCATCTTGGTGGCTTGGTTTTTGGAGAGCGTGTCGATGTTGCACCCTAGAATTTTATTGGGCGCTCTGGGTGCATGAGAGCTGCGAATGAGGCAGTGGTTGACAATTTTAGTTCGCCAGGTGGTGGTGATGGCGGCCATTTTTTCACGGCTGAGATGACACAGGTGTGGCGATAGATGTCGTAGGTTATACTGCAGTATTCATATGGTGGTGTCAACTTCCGAGGTGATCAAGACATGGTGTTACCTCCAGGGGAGGTGTTTGATCACTGAGATATGTTTATGAGTTTGATATGTTGATTTTTAAGATAACATGACATATGTATTTTGTATAGATGTTAATACTATCGTTTGGTTGTTTGTATGTGCAGATGTGGGACCTCGTGGGTGTGAGGTTGAGTTGCTAAGAGCATCGGCTTGCCAGGATCCGGGGAGAACGCTGCGGGGAGGGCCACAGGTAGGAGAGAGACATCGACATGAGAACACCGAGGTGAGACTAGCTGATGATGAGAGAGCAGTGAGGAGATGTTGTTTTGATGACCCAGGTGCCAGTCCATCGCATGCTCCTCCGACGGATGCCAGGGGATATTTTGAGGATATTCGCTGTCGCTTGGAGGCAGTGCTACAGGGTGTGCCTGAGGGCATGTGGTCATGTATCCAGGATGAGGGAATCCTAGAGAAGTGTGTGGGATTTCAACTGATGTGGTAGACCGTGGTGTGGCGAGCAGTAGTAGCAGGTGCTGTGGTGACCGGACGGTTACCTCCCAGTCCAGAGGGACCAGTAGTGGGTGGGGGACCACCGCCTGAGAGAGGGGAAAGAGGTGGTTCTCTAGAGGCACCTTGAGTGTCACTCTATGTATTTTTGTATGTTGTATATAGGCTGGTGAGCCCATTTTGGTGTAGTGGCACCAGTTTTGTACCAAGGTGCTTCACTAGCCTGTGGATGTTTATATATTTGTGCGTAAACATTTTGATGGCACTGTGGATCGATTTATATATATATATATATATATATATATATATATATACGAGTATACATTTTTGGATCTATATGATGTTTACATGTTTTTTGTTAATGTGTTGATGATGTCTAATCTATATATGTTGTGACATGTTTTTGATAGTTTTATGTATGTGTAGAGGTATCTTGATGTGATATATGCCAATCTAACACAATGTTAGCTAAGTTATCTATAATTTGATTCAATTGTCTTGGAATATGTGTAAATGTAATGAAATCAAAATGTCAAGATAAAATTCTAACTTACAGGTATTTGGTAAAAGGCAAAGATCACAGATGTTGTACACATTGTTGAGCTGGAGGACGACTAGTTGAGAGTCGAGAAAGATGCTAAGGTGACGAATACGATGATGTTGGGCATCGGCAAGGAGGCCAATGAATGTAGTGTATTCGGCTTGGTTGTTGGTTTTTGAACCTAAACATATGCTGTTAGAGTGGAGCATTTCATGTGAGGGGGTATAGAGGGCCCAAGCTGCCGAAGTGATATTTTGTGTCCAACAACTGGCACCGTCGGTGTTACCGATGTGGTAGGCCAGTAGAGGAAGCATATGTCAATAGCACAAATGATAGTTTAGACTCGTGGGATGGAAAAAAGATTAAAAACTCTATAAAAGAAATAACCTAAAGTAGAATGGCTATGCTTAGGCATAAAATTTCTTTAAGTATAACCCGTTGACGGGTTCTTTGAGAGAGAGTCCTTCAAGAGAGGCCAGTATGTATGCACCTTTGGTGAGGCAATGTTGGATAATGTAGGGGCCATGCCATAGTGACTCGAATTTTCCATGACCAAGGGTATCATGAGTGATATCGTAAGCAAGGATGAGGTCGCCTTCATGAAATGAGAGAAGGATGACATGGCGATCAAAGGTGGCCTTTCACCATTTTTTGGATGCCTCATTGTTCTGTAATGAAGATCGATGATCTTCATCCAGGGACTCTAAGTTCAACAAGCGCTGCTCCATTGGAGCAGTGTCAGGTAATAGCTCAATTGCAGTGTGTAAGGTGGGAATTTCACACTCAATGGGAAGAGTGGCCTCAACCCCATGGACTAGATGAAATGGTGTGAAACCAGTGGTCGTTTTCATGGTTGTACGGTAATCCCATAGCGTGGAAAATAACACATGATGCCAATAGGTCTTATGTTTATTAACCATGCCTGTAACATAGTCTTGAGGACCTTATTAACTGCTTTGACTTGTCTGTTAGACTGAGGGTAATATGATGAGGCAAACTTGTGGGAGAATCCTAACCGAGATGAGAATTCAACAAAAATCTCATTCTTGAAGTGTTTCCTGTGATCGGAAACTAGTTGGAGTGGTACACCAAAGTGGGATATGACGTTATTAAAGAAAAAACGCATTGCAGTGTCAGCAGTGTTGTTGAAGGTGGGAATAGCTTCAACCCATTTTGTGAACTAATCGACTACGACAACAATGTATTTGTGTCCATTGTTGGATGGGGGATTACAAGTCATGAAGTCGATGCCCCATTTACAAAAGGGGCCAGTAGTAATGACTGGGTGAAGAAGAGTAGGTGGTGCTCGTGCTTTGTTGGCGTAAAGCTAATATTTCTCGCATCACTTCATGGCATGGATGCAATTGTGAAACAATGTAGGTCAAAAATAACCTGCTCGGATGATTTTCTAAGCAGTGGAAATTCCCAAAAGATGGCCCCCACATGCACTGCTATGGCAGTAGTTCAAGACTCTATCGGCCTCGTCGATAGTCAAACATCGACGAAGTATGGTGTCGACCCTTCATCAATATAAGATATCTCCGATGACGATCATCTCATGAGAGGTGGTTACCAAACTTTTGGGTTCGAAGGTAGATGAGGAGGTCGTTGTACCAAGGATCATCCAAAGTGATGTAAAAGAGATGTTCGTTGGGGAAGCCGGTATTGACGGGGGCACTAGTAGTATCAGAGGGGAAGGCCATGACAAGTTCGGCGAGGACGACAACTTTCTTTCTCTTGGGTGTTAAAAATTCAATATTGTACTCCTAAAGGATAATGATCCATCGGAAAAAATTTCCATTAATTTGTTGACGGCTGAGAAAGTATTACATCGGGTTGGAATCTACTACGACCTTAGTCATGTGAAGCAAAATGTAATGATGCAGTTTCTCGACTACAAGGACGACTGCAAGGGATAGTTTCTCTTAGTGTTTATACTTCAAGGGTGGCCCTGAGAGGTTTTTACTAATGTAGTAAATGACATGTTCATGATCATCATCACCGATTTGAAAGAGAACTCCTACTACTGAGACAGTTGATGCTAATATGTAGAGGATATAGTTGTGATTATAGTCAGGTGAACTAACTAAAGGGGCATTAGAAACCATTGTTTTAAGATCGTCAAATGATTTTTGGGCATGTTCATCCCAGTGAAATGGGATATAATGAAATAGTAAGTGAAGGAAACCATGTGCTTGAGTGGTGTATTATAGGACAAATCACCATAGAAAGTTAGCTTTTCCTTGTAGGCTCTGGAGTTGATGTAAATTTCGGGGGGGGGTTTGTGATGGCTTTCACTTTGAGGGGGTTCATGGTAATATCACTTTGGGAAACGATGAATCCAAGGAGGCACCCCGCAGTGACGTAGAACACGCACTTGAGGGGGTTCAAGCGGATGTTGTACTAATGACACCGTTGAAAGATGATCCGTAAATCATCAAGATGTTGGGTGCATTTCTTGGATCGAACTGTCAGGTTGTCCATGTATGTAAGGATGATATGAGCTAGATCATGAAAAATGTATGTCATAGCCCATTGGAAAGTTGCACCATCATTCTTTAAGCCAAAAGGCATGACACGATATGCAAAAGTACCCCAAGGGGAAGTGAATGTGGTTTTGTATTGATCAGCTGGGTGAATTTGGATTTGATTATAACCAGAGAAACCGTCCATGAAGGATAGAGCCTCGTGGCCTGCGCAGTCATCGATGATTTGATCAATGAAAGATGTTGGAAAGTTGTATTTGGGATATGCGTAATTGAGATCGCGAAAGTCCATGCAAACACGGATAGTGCCCTATTTTTTGTTAACGGGTATAGGGTTGGAAACCCATAATGTATAGGCGATGGGGTAGATGAACCTAGCCATGTGTAATTTGTCAATCTTGGCTTTGATGGTTGCTGCTTTGGATGGGTGTAGCAGTCGATTTTTTTGACAAACTGGTGTAATGTCAGGCTAGGTGTCGATGCAATGTTCGACGATAGAGGGATCAAGGCCAGGCATTTTTGTGTACAATCAGACAAAAATATCTCGATATTCTTGGAAGAGGGCTTTATAGGCGATGATTTCTTGAGGAGTGAAAGCGGCGTCAATGGTGATTTCCTCGATGACTCCATTTTTAATGGAAATATCAATTTTGATGCTCGGGGAAATGTTCGCCATGTTTCCTTCTTCAAAAGCATCAGGGGCAGGAATGAGATTGTTGAACCAGTCGATACGCCCTGATGGGATAAAATCCTTGGTTTTGACCACGTATATGGGGTGTTGGTTAGGAGGCATGGAGGCTTCCTATGGAAAGAAGAGTGCTCTGTGTTGTAGCACATCCCATGGGTAGTCGGAGGTGTTTAACTCTTCAAGTATGTTCTTGTCACAGTGGAATTGGCGGGAATAAAGGGGTCGTAAAGAGTGATATCGGTGTTTGTCGCCATGTGGTTGTCCCCTGGTGATGAAGAAGCAGGGGGAACAATGCAATGAGATTACGATGGTTCACTCGACATAAACCAAATATCGAAGTACTGAGGAGTACCAGTGGTAGTTGGATGTAAAATTTCCATAGGGAAATGAATGGGAGAATTGGGGGGATTTGGGGGTGAATCCTCAGATAAGTCATACAAGAATCACAAAGGCATTGGGAGTGCATTGGGTTCAGGAGAAATGATATGAAGAATCTCTAGTGATGAGGTAAGGTCAACCATCGATTCTATAGGGGGCATCAGGGTTTGAATCAGGGTCAATTGCCATTGCCTATTTTCAATGATCATAGGACATTGGTATGTAAAATGATCTAAGGATTCACATAGAGAGCAAGGGCATCTCATACGTTCATTTACTGAAGTCATGACATAATGGATGTCAGTGATTTTTGGTAAGGATGATGTAGCTGGATTGGGTTCGTTCTGGAATATTTCGCGTATTGTGACTAATGTCTATCAGAAGTGCAGTAGTGCTAGGCAATGGTGTGTATAGTGGCCATATTATAAACAGATGGCATAAGTGAATTTGGTTCACAATCCTTTGCTACTTGAGTGAGGGGCGGTAGCGGCAGTACTTGCTACAGTGGCGAGTGTTGATAGCATTTGATTGAGTGGAATCAAGTTCTGTAACTTGGGTAGAGATGGGCATTTGTTGGTTTGGTGTCCATCTTTCTCACATAGCATGCAAGGAGGTTGGACGCATGGGGGAAGTGGAGCTGTAGGCTCCTTCTTCTTTCGCTTGCCCCCAGCTGTGGCAGGGAGGGTAGTGAGTGTGGGTGTAGCGATTATGGTGGGAGTGAGTATGGGAATCGTCATTGGGATTCTTTCTGTTTGGGGGGGGAGGGATGGTTGAGGGACCATCTCTGGTGGATGTACATACCAAATTGGAATTGCTAACACCATATTAGGGAGGGTAAAGATTGCAGCTACCTGGAAAGCTTGTACGCCAGGTGGAGGGTAGAAGAAGGGGATTTGAGTAATGGCTTGGGGAACTATATCCCAAACTAGGATATGGCCTTGGGGAGAGGTGAAATCGTGGACTGGTGGAGTTGAAAATTTTGCAGAAGGTTTGTGAGGGGGGATCTCTACGACTAGTGGAATGTTAGATATGATAGAAGCCTCCCTAGGAGGAAGGGTATCCTCTATGTCAGTTCCATTGGATGATACGATGCATACTTGACTGGAAGGATGAAGGAGTGGTGGTGCACCATGGTAAGTTCCTAACAGTGACGGCTCTTTGAAAATTCTGGGACCCATTTTGATGAGTGGGTATGCATCATGACTAGTGTGGATGAGAGGGAGGATGTTATCGATGTTGGCAGAAGGGTTAGGCTCGTAATGTGAGACTTGGTCAATGGTAATGATCTTCCTATTATGGGGGAAAATCATCATTCGAAAGATGGAAGAGGCAATTGCCTTCATAGCGTACATGTAGCTATGACTAAACATGATATTATAATCAAGTGGGGCATTGATAACTTTAATGTCAATGAGAATGGTCTTGCCCCCGAGTTCTACAGGGACATTTTGGAAGAGCCCTTCAGGAGACAATGGTCGTCTATCATAAGCTCGTAAGGTAATGGCAGATGGTATGAGTTTGGGGGAACCAAGTTTTTTCCATATAGATTTGGACATAAAGCATGTGGATGCACCTTCATCAATGATGTACCGATGAACTATAATGTTTCAAATTTTTACTGGGATTTGAAAAGCGATCAGAGTGGGAAGGAGAGGTTCTCCGCTATCGAGATCAAATGTGATGAGTTGGGTATTTGCGGGGTTAACTGCCCCCAAGGAAGAAAGTAATGATTTCCACTGAGTGGGAAAAGTTTGAAGGACCTCTAATACTAACATGGCAGTCGAGGATTGTGCTAAGTCATCGACCAAACTGTAATTATGAGCCGCCCTAGCTTGGGGGTTGTGCACATTCCTACGCAATGGGATGCGAGGGATGTGAAGAGGTGTTTCAGAGTTAGGGTGAGGAATTAATAACGAGGGTCCCATCGGTGCTAGGTTTTTTTCTGGGGGAATGGGAGGAGACTCAGCGGGTGCACGATATTGACGACTATGTGTTTGCAGAAGGATTTATTCCTCACTGGTGAGGAGGATAGTATGATCTGCGAGATTGTTTGGATTGAGGTACTATCCCAACTGAGGTGGGGTAGGCTACATGTCCTTTTGGGTGTTCATCACATCTTGGTGTGGAATGGGATTCTACAGCACGACTGGGGGGGGTTGTTGCACGTATTGTTGTGGAGCCGGTTGAGGGGCAAGCGGTGCTGGAGGATGTGGTAGACTACTTGAGTCTTTTAGCTATTTAAAATTAGTGATTTGGGGGAAACGATGAGTATAATGACCGAACTCACTACAAAGGGCACAAGGGAAGGTGGTTTTAATAGTATTGTAATTTCTCCCTTGACGCCTGTTGTTATTGCCCCCATGGGGGTTCTGATTCCCTTAGTTCTAGTTGCCCCCAGTAGGTTGGTTCTATTGGGGTTGATTCATGCCTTGACCTAGGTTGTTATTGTTCCTATTTATTCCTTTCTTTTTGGAATTATTTGACGGGTGGGTCGGATTTTCCATATTCAGCTGTTCGAAATTTTAATATTGTTGAACGGGAGAAGGTTGAACAAAATTCACCCCAGTGTGAGGGTGTGGGGGTGCCATGGTCTGTGGAGGACTAGGGAATGGAAAGTATGGATTCTTTGGGAGTTGTGATCCGTAAGGTACATAGGAAGGTGTGGCAGTTTCGCTAGTACTTAAAGTATAAGTTGAGGTAGAGGGGCTACCAGAACTTTCTTGGATAGGNNTGCCATACATTGGTGGTGGTTGGGGTTGAAGAATGTGGTGTGTGGTATTACCAATCAGTCTGTCTACTGAGTGAGACATCCTGGGTTTGTCTTGACCGAATGGCACAGGTTTTGGGAGATCAAGAAGTATTGTGTATAAGTACCCTGATTGTGAATAGATGAGGTCATATTGTTGAACCTTACTGATGGATTATTCTTCTGATTGAGGGAAGGTGGAAGCTACATCTTTATCGACGAGAGAGACAAGTGATCTGAGAAACCAGTCAAGATAGTGTTGTTTGGTGGTTTCAGCTTTGCACAAACTATGTCATCTATGCCACTCATGAATGTGATCAATGATATGTGTGGCTGAGGTTTGTTTGAAATTAGAGAGTAGTTCAAGACCATTGTCATGGCGGATCGGTATTTGGAAGAAGGTCAAAAATGATTTGGACAAGGACTCGAAAGTTGCATGGGACCCCAATTTTTTATCTACATACCATTTGGCTGATGGGCCAGTGAGTGTGCGTTGAAATAATAATAGTCTGATGGAATCATCCATAATAATGTTGGAAGAGCACCATAGGTGGAAATTCATGACATGGTTGGTAGGGTCATCTCCTGCCTTTCCTTCAAATTTGGGAATGTCTGAAGGTAGTTTGGTAGGCACCACAGGCCATGTGGGTTCATGCAATATAGGATCATTTGTGAGTTTTCTTAGATTTGGTATGTTAAGAGAGGCCAAATATGGCATCTGAAGTGGGGGTGGAGGATTAGTTCTAGCCATGGTGTGAGTGTTCTGTGAACCTGACCCCTGAGGGTGGCTAGGTGGGTTGCTACTTCCTCCTTGAGAGGAAGTTGGCCCCCCGCTTCCATGTAGAGGAGAGTGAGTGGATGGAGGGACTTGGGAAGTGGACCCAAGTAATGTGGAACCAATCAAATATGACCCTAAGACAATGGCACTCATTGGAGTGTGTGAAGGTGGTGCCGATGAGTTGGTAAGACTAGGAACTCCCCCTAAAATAGGAGGGAGGTTTAGCAAGCATCTGGAAGGACAGGGGTTCTGAGGGTCCCCTATGATGTCCAACTAGCTGAGTGGATGTGTGCAAATTGTGATTAGAGAAAATAAACAAGAGCCTTTGTTGAAAATTTTGAACTTTACACAATATATATATCTAAATCAAAATGTAATCAGAAGTGCATCATACATAAAGTGTTTTGAAAAATAAGCATATATGTGGATAAGTGGGTTTTGTCAGCGTGGGGAATCAAAGAAAACAAATGCTCGTGTCCTAAAATACATAACATCCTTCCTCTCAAATAACACTGGACCTTCCAATAGTACTCAACAGTGGGGTCTGAAGTCACTAGAAGAGAAACTAGTGAAGGATGAAATAATCAGTTATAATGAGGGGTAAAGGGGGCATATCCCGAAAGAGCTGGCAATATTTCCCAATAGCCACACAAAATCCGATCAAGGTGCAATTGCAGCCCACAATTGACACCTGGGTAGATGTCCTAAAATTTGGTCACTAGGTACCTCAGTAAAAGTGCATCATTTAGATTTTCAGCCTAAGAAATGGGTCACAGGATGGATCTCGTCCAAGAGATGGGTGCCTCAAGGGGGGACACACAAAACAACCAGAACTCAGCCTTCAACCCTTCATGGGTATCTCCCTGCCTTATGGTGTTAGGAACACCTTACTTGGAGGATTTTTCAGTTCCCTATTTGACAACTTCTATTGTTTTGACAATGTGAGAATCGGATAACGGGGAGTTATTTGGATGCCTATCCCTGAAATCCTACCTAGACTAAAAAATTTCTTTTAGCACCTCTTGTGGAGGAAAACTTAGTGACATTTTAGAAAAAAAATTAGATGTAGTTGTTTGAGAGGTTGGAAGTGTGAACCAACCTCGTTGAAATTAAATGGGAGTGGATAGTTTCGTCAAGAAAAGGGTGGAGTGTTTTGGAATCCCTTTGGAGGAAACTTACTTTGACCTCCACGTTTCGAGAAGAAACTATGTGAGTGATAAGTGACTTTGGTGTGTGAATGAGTGAAAGTGTGCCAATGTTTTAATGAATTAGGTGTCACCTTGCTGCATGTGGACTTCGATTCATCCTTACAAGTGTTGATTACCTAATTAACTAAGTGACTTTGGTACAACCTTGTGTAATTCAAAATTCCCTAGGAAACTAGCATGTGTACATGTGGGTCCTTTACTATTCCTTTAACTCCCTATTGT
>JASDQU010689441.1:0-16707 GCA_032191745.1 Picea mariana | reverse complement strand
AAACCTTTAAACTTCCCTAGTGATTTAATCTAAGAAAGTAAATTTCAACACTATCCTATCTTTATAGCATGTGGGCATCTATGGGCCCGTTACAATCTTAAGATGTGTTTGAAAAATAAATTAAGAGGAGTCCCAAGAGGGGTTGTTGTCCTCTCCTAAAGGTTTTAGTCTTTTTAAGGGAGATAAAATTGTCCTACAATCTTTTTCTGATTCTCAAGGTCGCTTGGAAGCGCGAGAGAAGAGCATACTAAGTGATTGTTATCGAACTTCTAGTCCCAATGCAAGTTTTATGTGATTAGGAATGATTCCAACTTATACTTTTAGTCAAAGCAAGACATCCATGTGGCAAAATGAAATCAAAAGAGGAAATAATGATTTTAAACCCCCTAAGTGCATATGTGTTTTGACTAATCACTTTATTTGAAGAGGGAACTAAGTGTGGTGGAGCTTACAACATGCATAAAATCACTTTTAAGAAGGCTAGGGACCTTCCCCAAATCACAAAACTTTACAATGTGTAGTTTTCTGCACAGGTGCACGGCTCTCAGTGAAGATAGAGGTGCACTGAGCGCCTGTGCGCAGACCGAAACAAGCTTTTGGTCGCAAGTGCGTAGAATAGAACTATGGTTTTAGTGAATGTGTGCACGATGCATGTCTGTGGGCCAAAAAACCTGTGCACAACTAACATACGGCCATGAAGAAAATTCTGGATGGAATTCTCTCAATTCAACTTGGAATTGGATGTTTTGTAGGTCATCTTGGACTAGTTAATGCACCTACAGGTTAAATAAACCAAAATAAGAGCTATAAAAACCCAAATGGAGTAGGAAATTGATACTTTTCCCCAGTGGAGTCGCCAATCTATTGCGCCTCTTTTGCCACCTAGATGAGAAAAACAGAGGTGCTTGCAAGCTTAGTTGGGTTTTCTAAGCATGACAGTTGTAAGGAAAAGGGTTAGAGAAAGAAATATAAAAGAACAACTAATAATTAAACTAATAAATAAAATAACAAATAAACTAGTGAGCATAGGGACATAAGAACAAAAGAAACAATAAGACTCATGTCACCAATGGTAAGGTTTATATGAGTGAAAGAAAACACCAAGAAGAAAGAGGACTATGAGTCCCTTCTTCCTCCAAGGGAGGGCTCTTGGACCCCCACAAATAAGCTCTTCTTACAACTTTGAATGAAAATGGTGAAAGAATTCCTTGCTAATCCACTCAAGGGGTGAGATGGATTGCCCAATGTAATGGTGCTAGTATACTCTTGATGAGAATAGAGGATTCCTCAAGAGAATAGTAGCATCATAACTTTGCTATTGAAATTCCTTGAGAATGAAGTGCATGCATGGCCTTGTTTTATAGCACATCTTTGAGGTATTGTGCAACCATCTTGTAGTGTGAAAAGAGGCTAATTAGGGCATTTTTAGGTCTTTGACCAGCCACTCAGTCGGATCCAGTCCAGATTTGAGTGTCAAATCAACTTGGAAGTTGAACCAGAAGTGGGTGGGAGGCTGACCAATCTTATAAATGCGTTGTTCTCATATGTGCACGACTTTTAGCGACCATAGTCACGCATCGAGCGCATGTGCGCTTTTCCTGTGTTTCTATTTTGCGCATGTGTGCGTGCGCCCTATGTAGTCATAGAGCACTTTAATTTTTTCACTATTTGTATTCTTTTTTACCCTTTGGAAATGCTCTTGTGGTAATTTTGGTCCATGGGTGACCTCATAACTGTTTGACGATGCTGGATTCTTGTAACCATTTGCGGATGCAATTTCAGTGATAACACCTAGCAAAGTCTATTTTGTAGTACAACATAGATATGCACATTTTTTGAGATGTATGTGACTAATCCTATTGCACACCCACATACACATGCATGTGTCCACTAGCGCCCATGTACATGTCCAAAAATATTGTACGACACAACTATTGCTTATGGCTTCGGCCTGCTAAAATCCACCTAAGACTACCTATGTTCTATTTTCTCCTTGACTTGATCTCTATATGGAAGTCCTTCTCCACCTATTTGATATCTCCTTGAATCACATTCCTTCGATATCTAATCCTCTCTAAGAAAAAATCCTTCTCTTCTCTGATCAATGTGTGATCAATGTTTTAGTGTGTCTTCCTCCTTCACACTCACCTTGCTTTTATAATATTGAGTTATAATTTATTAATAATATCTTAAGTGATTAACGATTCATATTACTTCTCACCTCACTTGATATTAAATGCTAATCACTTTTAAAAAATTTCTTAAATAAATCAACTTACTAATAAAATCACTTTACTTTAATAATTCCTTTAATTAAAGTAAAGTTACCAAGATAAAAGGATTTGGACGGCTTCCACATGTTAGACACCAATCCTATGTGGAAATACATGTCTGATGCTACATGCATCAATACTCCCTCTTAGTAAGAAAGGTATTTTTCACCACCCCAAGTCCGTCTCTGAAGAACACAAACTTCCCTTTCTTTAAGGGTTTGGTCAAAATATCTGTAACCTTCTCATCTGTGGAAATATACTGAAGCTTGAATGCTTCCTTTTGGATCATATCTTGGATGAAATGGTATTTTATATCAATATGCTCGAAACTATCATGGAATACTACATTCTATGAGAGTTTGATACAACTATGATTATCGTAGTATATCACTGTAGGCTCCAACTCTTAATAAAATAAAAACTGTAAGAAATTTGTGAAGCCAAATGGCTTCACAAATAGCCATAATTTATTCCATATACTCTACCTCTATTGAACTAAGTGCTACAAAATTCTGATTCTTACTGAACCAAGTAATCACTGTTGATCTCAAGCTGAAGCAACAACCTAAGGTTCTCTTTATATCGACTACACTCCTCACCCAATCTGAGTATGTATATCCCTACACGTCCACTCCATATCCTCCAAGATACCTCAATCCATACTCCACTTTACATTTCATGTACTTGATCACATGTTTCACTACGATATAATGCACTTACCTCGGCTCCACCATGAAATGACTCAAGGTGTTCACAACAAAAAAATATCTCGGCTAGTGTTGACCAAATACATCAAGGACCCTATCACTTGCCTATATATCGTAGGATACACAAACTTTGAATATGAATTCACCACCTTCTTTAGATTGGTAATCATAGGTGTGGCCATAATTTAAGAGTCCTCTTTCCTGAATCTCCTCAAGATCTCTATTGCATACTTCCCTTTCCCAAGGAATATCTCTCCCAATGCTTGCCATGCCTATAACCCCATGAAATAATGCATCAAGACAATGTAATTCATCTCTAACTCACTAGATAAATCTTATTTTCACTCTATAATAAGCTCCTCTTCTCCTATGAGAAATAAATCATCTACATAGAAACCCAAGATGAGAGGATCCTCTCCAACAAGTATGAAGTATAAGTTAGGATCCGTGTCACTCTTGGTAGAGCTCATACTCTGCAAGTATCCATAAATATTGGAATACCCCACCTTGGTTTCTTTTTTAAGTCCATACCAGGATTTCTTAATCCTACACACATGAGAATACCTCCCATGTACCTCAAATCCGTGAGGTGTCTCTATGTATACTTCCTCCTCAGTGATCCCATTGAGGAAATATGTTTTCACATCCATTTGATGTATCTTTGACCTCATAAATGAAGCAATATAAATAACAACTTTAATAGAATCATACCCAACAAATGAAGCAAATGTTTCCTTGTAGTCCAATCCATCTTTCTAGGAGAAACCTCTAGCCATAAAAATCACCTTGAACTTCTCGATGCTACCATATGCAACATGATTGATCTTGTAGAGCCACTTGGAAATCATAATTGACTTCCCCTCTAGTCTCGACACTATGTACCAAACATCATTCCTTGTAATAGAGGTGTACTCCTCTACCATGGCATCTCGTAAAACCTATTGATATGTTGTTTCCTCAAAACTGGAAGGCTCAACATCAATAATGCTACTCATAAGTGGCATATAGTTTGGAAACTTCTTTGGAGGCCTACACTCTCTGATCGAACTCCTAGGAGCATCACCAACATCCTTCAATGTATGTAATATCTAGCTGGGTCTTCTAAAAATAATAGAAGGGAATAACTCCTCCTCCCCACTGAAAGTCTAAACTGTTGGTTATTTCTGATCCTTCAGAGCCTACTACTTGTCATATTTTATCAGTGTTGATGAATCTTGGCATCTCCTAGATTCCAAGTTCTCCTTAAAATTAACATTTATGCTCACAACTGTGTTCCTTTATACTAGAATGAAGATCATGTAAGACTTTGAGGTCTCATTATACCCCAAAAATATACTCTTCTATATTGAAGGCTATAGATTTATCCTCTTCTCCACATGCGCATGGATGTATTTAGACAACCAAAGATCCTCAAATGACCCATCTCTGGGTCCACTCTTGAGAATGCCTCCTCTAGAGTCTTGTCCCCCAATATATTGTGAGGACTCTTGTTTTGCACATATATTTCCATGTTACATGCCTCTACCCAAAGAAACATAGGAAATTTATGGTCATGTATCATAGCCCTGGAAGAACCAACAATCAATTGATTCTTTCTCTCTGCAACCCCATTATATTGAGGGTTATACAAGACTGTCAAATCCCTCTTGATCCCTACCTCCTTGTAGAAATCCTTCAAGTCATTGGAGGTCTACTCTCCCCCATTATCCAAACTCAAAACCTTGATCTTATTACTTGTATGGTTCTCTACCTGAGCTTTAAACTATTTGAACTGATTGAAGACCTCAACCTTGGTCTTCATAAAGACGATCGATATTTCCTGGAAAAATCATCAATAAGAATCACATTGTATGATTATCCCTGTAATTATTATACTGACATTGGACCACTCACATATGAATGTATAAGATCCAAGATCGCCTTGGACCTACTCTTGCTTCTAGGAAAATCATCATTGGCATTCATGGCAAGTGCACACCCTCTGCACACTCCCCACTGCTCAATATTGAACTCTCAAAGACCTGTAAAAACCCCCCTCATAATTAGAAAATACATTTAGTGTAGGTGTCCCAACCTCTTGTGGCACAACTCACATAGGATGTCATTATCGTGTACCAAATCCTGAACAATCATTCCCTGCAACCTGTATAAAGTGACCTCTCTAACTCCAAGAACCACTGCACTATATGGGCTAGATTTCTTCAGACGTATGAGTACCTACCCTCTATGAAACGTAAAAAAGAAACCCTTTCCTCCATAGTTGAGACTAAGAGGAAATTATTCTTCAAACTTGGTATGCAAAGAGCATCATGTGTATCTAATGAACCTCATGACTCAAGTTGGAACGTAATTGTTCCCTCTCCCTTCACTACATACTTGGCATCATCACCAAGTTGCACATGAACATCCGAGTCACTCTCTGTCAGACTACTAAATATATCTCATTCTTTTTTCATATGATGAGATGCATCACTGTCTAAGAACCAAGCACTCCTCATAGTTTTGTTGGTAGAAAGGAAAGAAACTAATGAGTAATCCTTCTCAAAATTTGTTGCAAAATGATGATGTTGCATCTTAGATAATGTTGTTCTATGCATTTTTGATAATGTTTTTTTCTGTCTTTACCCATCTTCTTCTATGGACACTGAGATGCATAATTTCCTTTCTTATGATATGAGTGTTGGAATTATTAACTGATATTGAGAGTGGGGGTGAATCCATATTCAACACTTTTTACCATTTTAAATCACAACATTAACTTATCAGCAATTTATCACTTATGATTTCATTTAATATATCATGAATAATGTCATTCAACAATGCATAACATATAACCACATATACACAGTACACTCGAATTTTGCGTGCGGACCCAAATGGTAGAAAACCACAAAATGATTTCTTATATATCAAATATTACACTCATATGAAGCACCAAATTCCAAAATTCTCTAGCACCAACTGGAAGGAGGCTCCAACCCCCTATCTATAGGTTCCAACCTAAAGGAAGCTACAACTCCCAAATTCTATAGCTCCAACTGGAAGGAGGCTCCAACCCCCTTATTTATAGGCTCCAACCTAAAGGAGAATTTGATCTCCCACCTTGCACCACCCTGCCACCTTGAAATATAAATGTAGACTCAACCTGTCACTTCCACTATCACTATCACTACCATTGTCACTTTCATTATCATTGATACAACATCAACAAAAAATTGTCATTGTTACTTCCATTGATATTCATACCTCATAATCAATAGGACCAGATGCACTAACATAAATCATACATCAATACCATCACCAATATGTGTATCTAACCATGAGCTAAATTATGTGTGTCATAACATCCATGTAACAAGCATGCAATATCCATAAACCATGTGCCAAGATATGCCTCCATCATATGCCATATTGAACTCCTCATGATATGTCTAAACCATGCACCAAAATATGTACCTCAAATAAACACCATATCATCCAATATGTGCCTTAATCATGTATCAAAACATCCATGACATATAACAAACCAGGTACTAATATATCCAAGTTATATCTCAAACCATATGCCAAAATATCACCAACCCATGCCTCTAGACATGTGCTAAAGACCTCCATGATATGCCTTATCATATACCATAACCACTAAGATAAAACACATAGAAAACATACCTTTAGTGCATATGATCACAGACTAGAAAACCCATCCTCCACTTTAGCATCAACAAGATAACATCTTCATCAAAATTTACTTCTGCCTCGCTCGAAAAAACTAGGCAATTAGCAATGCCTCACATGACACTACAAAGATAACAAATAGGGCCTCATAGGACACTCTGCACTTGACCTGTGGGGGTCTTATCAACTATGGTTTTTCAGAAACCATTTTCCCACTTGCGGCTCAGATACTTCTCCTTCGCCCTCTTTCACTACTTCATATTTTACTACGTCAAATGTTTGGTTCGTTGGTTCAAATCAGAGGGTTCTTTGTGTGTATTTATGTATTTTTAAATAAATACTTTACTTAACTTTATGGCCTACCTGTAACTTTTAGTTGCAACAAATTTTCTCCTTGAATTAATTTTGGGGCAGACTTCTAACTTCATATACATAGATTTGGGGCTTCAACTTTAAGAGGGAATAATTATTCAACCATGAGAAACCATGTAACATACCACCTACCATTGGAAATGGAATGAAAAGGATTATCCATATATGAGGTTTTGGCATGTAATTGTAATTTCCTTCATCCTCTTTTTGTTCAAACAACTTTAGGATTCATGACCACACCTCTAGGATTCTTGTAGACTTCTTCAAAGCGTCTTCCCATGACGGACATGCTTAAATATATGCAATAAGGGTACCACTTTGGATAATTATTCAAATACATCCATTACTTATTCCTTCAAATAAACCCATCACTTCTATGGGCTTCTTTGAATTGTGTTGATTCTTCTTCTAGGGTTGACATCAATGACAACCAACTTTCCAAGAATGAGAAGTACTTGATTTTACTCAAGTCCTTATTCTTCCATGGATGTGATGATTCTCTATCATTGATACCTTTCTTGCTATAACTCTTTCCTTTTCCCTTCTTCATTTTACTCACAAGAGACAAGTTGTCCTCACCACCTCCTTGCTTTATGCTCTTAGACTCCTCTCGAGTATCTTCCTGGATGCAGTCGTTCCAAATTTTCTTCCAATCTGGGATATTTTGTCGAGTGAAAACTCTTTGAAAACTGGTTCCAAAGACTTGGGAAGACTATTCAATGTCACATTCACGAGCTCTACATCCTTTGTTTTCTCCCATATGGTTTCAATTTGATCACACACCCATGTGATCCTCATGAGATAACTTACCATAAGATTATCAAATCTAGACATATCTATCAATATGAGTTTATTCCTTAAGACCATCTTCCTATTTATGTTATTTCTTTGTATTACACTTACCAAGGCATTAACCATCCCTTTTGTCATCTTCTCGAATATGTGAGGGATTAGATGATCCTTCATGGAATCCATGAGGACCCTCTCTACTTTGATCTCTTTATTTTTATGAGCTTCTAAAGATGTCAGATCTATCATCGAATTAACCTCCGTGTGCACTAACTCCCAAAGGTCATACTCCTTCAACACCAAAGTTAGTCTTTCTTTCTAAGATAGGAAGTTGGATGTTCCATCCAATATTTATTTAACTCTCAACAATGTCGTTTCCATTCTTAAGACCCGATAAACTAACCTAGAAATAACATGCTTCTAGAAATTCCCTTGGTACTAATGTGTAAACACATGTACTTGACTATCATAATTGAACCCCCACGTATGTATGCACCCTCCCTTAATGAAGCCCATGTATGTACGCGCATCTTCTTACTACAACCCATGGTTATGTGACTGTGTCCAAAGAGACTTGCATATCTATGTGCATGTCCCTTCTATAACCTTGCATACAACTTCGTAAACCTGCAAAACCCTAGTTCTACCTCAGTATGACTATTTCCCTTCGATATGTCCTTTGATTTCTTTTTTTGGTTATGGATCTACTAAGATCTCCTACAGATATGATAGATCTGCTATCAATTGCTATGGATCTAAGATGTGACTTCCCTTCAGAGCATGAGCTCTGATACCATTTTGAAAACCTTTATTTCTAGTGCCTAGGTATCTTGTTAACTAGTCATTTCCTTATTACAAATTAGATTAGAAGCTCACAAAACCAAAATACAGTACTGAAATATTTAACTCAAATAAATCTAGCGGAGGAAAAACTGGAAACCAAATCATTAACACATAAACACCAATATTTTTGGGTAGATACCCCTAGAAAAACCCCCAAGGGAAAAGAAATGGTGAGAATGATTTTATTATGCTAAAATCACGAGTCTCGTAACAAGGATAATGACCCACTAAGAGAAATAGAACTTCAAACAAACTTGACAAAGTTTGTTCTTCTGTACAACACATATATATGCTTGTTTTTATATATGCATGTGATTGTCCCTACTTCACACCTACATACATGTTCTTGTCTTCACTGTCGTCGACGTACATGTACATAAATATTGTATGAAAATATTTGTACGATGCAACCTTTTCTTGTGGCTTCTCTCTACTGAAACCCACATGTGGTTGCCTCTGTTTTTTTTTCTCCTTGACTTGATCTCTAGATGGAAGTCCTTCTCCACCTATATGAGATCTCCTTGAATCATATTCCTTTGTGATCCCATCCTCTATGAGAAAAATTCCTTCTCTTCTCTAATCAATGTGTGATCACTGTGTCAATGTGTCTTCCTCCTTCACCCTAGCTTTTATTTTATAAGATTGACTTGTAATCTATTTCTAATCTCCAAAATGATTAACGATTAAGATTACTTCTCACTTCACTTGATATTACATGCTAATTACTTTTAGCATTTTCCTTAAATAATTCAACTTACTAATAAAAACACTTTACTTTAATAATTCATTTAATTAAAGTAAATTTATCAATATAAAAGGCTTTGGACAACTTCAACATGCTAGACACCAAGCCTATGTAGAAATGCATGTTCGATGCTACATGCATTAACACCTTTCATAGTACATAAATTCTCTAATATTTGGAACATATGTTTCTCTATCCTATTAAATGTGCATTCTATGGGTCCCTAATCATCTACAATAATATTTCTCTTTCTCAAATTTTATATTTAGTATGCACTTAAGTGCATCATGTTTTACATAAAGTACATTTTCCAATTTTTCATATAGACTATGGGATCTTACCTTAAATTTATTGATATTCATCCTTTCTTATGACATAAGTGGACATAAACGATACAACAATGAATGTGAAACTGCCTAAAAAATTATGATTTATCTAGTTCTTTTCATTTTCACATGCTTTAATAACTGAAAATTTCCAGTCTTGTTATAGGTTTACTACACAGCTTCTAATGCTTTCTTACTCTATCCTTGGATTAAATATTTACTTAATTGTGATGTATCATATATTATATGACCCATCAAACATTGAGTAAATTCAAATTTAACCATACACAAACTGCTTTGCATACATGAATAAAAGTAGAGGGTTTTCTAACACTAAGTAAAAGATTGACTTTTAAACTTGTAACTTTTGGAATGAAAATTTGAAACAATTACAAACAATTGTAGTTAAGTTCATGAAAATTTATTAATTCTCTTTCATCTTTTCATTGATATTTAATGTATTTAAATCAATTTCCTTGAACTAAAAATAAAATCTTGAAAACAAAATATGTTTATTTTAGAAATGCAAACACAAAACACACATAAAAAAATTATCTTTCATCTTTTCATTGATATTTAATGCATTTAAATCAATTTCTTTAAACTAAAATAAAACCGTGAAAACAAAATATGTTTATTTTAAAGATAAAACAACTTAGTAGTAGAATGGATGGCCCTTGTCTTCTCCTCTAAGAAGATGCATTTCTCCTATTAGAATACACAAGTCTCTACTAATATTATATTAAGGCAACCTAACATAACGTGCAACCTATATGCTCTATTCTATTTCATTGTATTGCATGAAGTTGAGTACCTAGTTTTTTTACATTGATAATCAAACCAATTAAATCTAAATTTTTCTCCCTTTGTACTTTGAATAAATTCGAAATAACCTAGCATTGTACTTTGAAATAACATATTTAAATTAGAAATAACATATCCAACAATGAAATCAGTTAAATTTAAATTTATCTCTCCCCGCTATTTATATTTTGAATAAATTAAAGTATATTGTAAGATAAAGGATTTTTTTTAAGTTTTAACATAACATTCTACTTTGAATAAATTAGAAATAACATATCCAACAATAAAATTAGTTAAATTTAAATGTATCTTTCCTACTATTTATATTTTGAATAAATTAAAGTATATTGTAATAAATTAAAGTATATTGTAGGATAAAGGCTTTTTTTAAGTTTATACATGATAATTAGTTAAATCTAAATTTCTTAACTTTTTATTTCTATTTTGAATAAATTAAAATAACATAGCCTTGTTTAATATATCTGTTATTTTTGTATTTTGATATTCAATGTAATATTTCTTTGCATAAAAATAATCTTAAGTTGAATTTTATTGCTTAGTCTAATTGTTTTAAATTTTTATTTTTTTTGAGATTTTTAGGTGATATTTTCTTGTAAGAAATTATTGAATATACATATTTGTGTGATTAATTCTATATAATTTAAGTGCTCTAAATTTTTTTTAATATGTTGAATTTATTTATACATTCAAAAATCTAATTTAAAAAACTTGCAAATTTATATCACCAAATTCTGATGAAAAAAGAAAACCTAAAACAATTAAAAAACACCACTAAATATTGGTAACTTTTGATATAAACACACTAATGATTTTATTATCCTTTCATGAAATACAATCTTATTTTTCTTCAATGGCCATCATTTCTCATATAAAAAGAAAATATTGTATATGTGTTGTTCACCTTATGCTATTTTTATATCGAGAGTATCAAGGTATTTAATTAAATAAATGATATTATATATTATTTAAATATAAATATAAAATAACATATTTTTTTTTTATAAGGATGATAGTTAACTTATGAGAGATATGAATATATAAAAGAGAATGAATATATGTGTTTAATACAAAAAGTTATATAAAAAGATGAAAGGAGAGATCTACATTTATATAAAAATAAAAATATTGAAAATATGATATTTACATAGAAAACTTGTTAATTTCTACTTTTTCACCTAAATTTCACACAATAAAATTATTTTAACTTAAAAATATTAAAAATTGTATAGAAACTATATAAAAACTTTAGAAATTTGAATTTTATACAAAATTATCATCAAATAGTTTACATTTTGCATATTAAGAACTAGTAAGATTAGCCCATGTTTCTACATTTTAATATTAATTTTCATCCTTAAAATCATCCCTAATTTAGAAATATTATTATCTATTACTTCATGTGTTCCTAAATCTATTATAGATGATAAAAGAATTTACATCTCAAGAGATTATATCCTTATTAGTTCTTGATAGATGATGGATCACTTAAATTAGTATTTGTATGATAAAACATTATTGTTTTTTTATGAATCATGCACAACATGACACATATGTTATGTTAAAGAGAGTGAAGTGAGGCACACATTATGAGGAAGATGTGTAATTCCTTCCATGAACAATATGGTGTTGACACATGACATTTAAAAAAATAGTAATAACAAAAAACTCATTTCAATGTTATCAATAAACAAAATATTTCAATATCCACATTAAGTAAACTATTTTTATATCAAAATATTTGTCACAATACCGACCTTCCTAATCCTCATCAAAACTTTTTTGATATTGGAAAACTTCTCTTAATCCTTTTCAAGCATTGAAACAACATTTTAAAGAAATGCAAATAATTTCTTACTTTTCTTAAGATTCAATTAGTGGACTTTAACCATCATCATCTATATATATATATAAAAATATTATTTCATGCTTAACATGAAGTTGACATGTAATCTTTAAAATAATAATAAAATAACCATAAATAAAATATATCTTTATTCAACATTAGTAAAAAAAAATTACATTAACTTTTTATATATATATGACTACCTCTACCTGCATTAAGGATCACAATTTCACATACAACACAATATTACTACCTGAATGACAAATTGATAACTGATGGGAAATGAGCTATGCGGAAACCCTATTTTGGATCCACAAAACCCTTAACGAGCAAGGAAACTGTGGTTCCGAGCAACAATAATTTTCCTCCAGACAAAGGATAAGATGGATGCAGACAATGAGGCACCGCTTATGGCAACAATGTAGGATATTGTGGATTATTCCCTAGACCTAATGGATGGGAAGGAGATCTGGGTGACACCAGTTGTCAGTTTTTCGGTTACTCCTTCCGGGAGGTTTTTCGTCGTGCCTGGGGCCGAAAGGCGGATGGAGGTTGGGGGTCCATCTTCCCTTGGAGACTTTCTTTAATCTAGTTTCAATCGGATGCAATGCGGTTTCTCTTCTCATGTGCTTCCACTGGGTTCGGGTTTAGTTTTTGGTTTAGAGCATGAGTTTTCATCCATGGAACCCCCAAACCCAACTTACATAGGAAGATTCTTGTCGACTGTGGGAATTTGATAAACTTTTTGTCACTTTTGGGAAAGGATTGGACGGTGTCCTTAAAAAAAAGGTCTTTCTCTTATAGGGTATCGTTCCAGTCTTTTCATCATGGGAAGGAAACATCTCTGGCTCATTGCTCCCTTGTTCCCACAAAACCCCTCTTTTCATTTGTGAAGATCATAGAAGAGCCCGAGTCCTTGATGAACTGGGAAGAAGAGGTAGTAACCTACCATCTTAGGAATAGAGAAATCCCTACCTCGACAGCTTCAACCAAACAAACATAGGGGCTATGTAAAAACCATTTACCTATCATAGGCGGAAGTGAAGAGAGAGAAAAGATCATCTCTCAAAATTCTAGGAAAGGGCTGTTGTGGATGTGGCAACTAGAAAACAGTTATCCATCATGGGGGAACTTAGAGAATCATCAACCTAGAGAGGGGTTACCTCATGAGAATTCTATCTTTTAACTACAGGGGTGTGGTAAGACCTTCCAAAAAATCGGCCCTTAAAGGGTTGGTGGAGTCCAACCAAACTGAAATCATTGTTCTATAGGAAACCTTGGGGAAAGTTATGGAAGTAGTTACTATAAACTATTTCATCATCAGAATTTCACAGATATGGATGCTAGAGGTCAATCTGGGTATTTTGCAATTGGGTGGAATTCCAGAACTGTCAAAGCACTCAACACTTGGGGCTTTGAGTCTAGATTAAGGGAAGAAATATTCTCGACTCACCTAGGAATGAAATTCTCAGTGACAAATATTTATGGGCCATATATTGAACGAGTAAATTACTAGGAATACCTTCTTAATAAATCCTTTATATACAATAATGCCCTCATTTTATGTGGGGACTTAAACTTCTCTGTAGGGGCTACTGAAGTTTGGGGATCCAAAGTGATACTAAAACCCTTGTATAACTTCTTCATACATTCTTTGGCTAAAAAAGGATTGACAGATATAATCCCGATAAAACTAAAACCTACTTGGAGGAATAAAAGAGTAGGGGCAGACATAATTTTGAAATACCTTGATTGTATCTTTGCAGTACACAGGCTCCTAGATAACCCTCTACAATTAAGACAATGGGTAGGAAATGGGTGGGAATCATACCACTCTCCTGTTTTTTTGGAAGTCACAGGAGGGATGAAAAACCATCTTTCCATTTCAAGTTCAACCTGGCTTGGTTCGAGGAGGAAATATTCCTCCCTCTGGTCAAGGAACATTGGGTACCTTTTTATTTTAGTTTAGAAAAGGAAACTACTTTTCATTTCAATACTAATATAAAAACATTTAAGAGAGCTACGGTGAATTGGGGACACCTAAAGAGACAATGAGATGACCAGGATTTAAATAACACACAATCAAACCTCAAATCCATATATGAGTCGGAAGAGTGAGTTTATGCTTCCCCTGAAACAGGATAGGCTTTATTACAGTTGGAAAAAAAGAGAAGACAACTTTTGGAGGACCAAGAATAATTTGTGCGTCAAAAGAGACGAGCTATTTGGATGGAAAGTGGGGATGATAAAAAAAAAAATTTCCAGGCCTATGCGAAAGGTATAGAACTATAAAATACCATTTAGAGCCTAAAATATGATGTAGGAAGACCTATATCTTCCTTCGATGTGTTAGAACAACCTGGAAAGAGGCACTTCCAAACTCTATTTAAGGCATATAATTAGACTATTGTTGCAGACATTTTCAGAATGGTTGGTTTCTTCCCAAGATTTGTAAATGAAGAAGACAATAGAAACTTCATGGAAGAGTTATTCAAAGAACAGATCAAGGAAGTATTATGTTGGTTCCAAAAGGAAAAAATCCCAAGACTGGATGGCTGGCCTATAGAGTTTTTATTAGGGCTTTATGATATAATTAGAAAGGACATTCTTAAAGTGGTGGGGGAATCATGCATAAAAGGGCATATGCATGCACCCTTAAAAAGCACTTTCATAACTTTGATTATGAAATCAGACTCTCCCTAGCCACTAGAAGGATTCAAACCATTATCGTTGTGCAATTGAATTTACAAAGTGGTGGGAAACGTAATTGAAAGAATATTAAATCCTATTCTGTCTACTTCGATCTCAAGAGAACAATTTGGATTTTTGGAGGGCAGATAGATCCATAAAGACATAAGAGTGACACAAAAATCCATCCACAACATCACGACAAGGAAATCAAAAGGAGTAGTGAAAATAGACTTGTCAAAGGATTATGAAAATGTAATTTGGCTTTATATTAGGATTCTCCCGACTCACTTAGGATTTGAGATAACCTTCATAAATGAGGTTATGAGTTTCATCTCGTCAACAATATTTGGAGTCCTCATCAATGAATATGCTTCCCCTTTTTCCATGCAAAACAAGGAATGATATAGGGGTGCCCATTTTCATCTATAATAATCCTCCTCATTGTGGATGGTCTTAGTAGAGCTTTGGAAGATGAAAAATACTATGGGGAGTTTCATGGAATTTCAATACCCCCCACTCTAAAACTAGCAGATCTTCTATTTTTGGATGATGTCCTACTTTTCTGCAATGGGAAATGTGGGGACACAGAAAAACTATTTAGAATCCGAGATCTCTTTGGCACAACAATTGAATGCAAATCAATGACAAAAAATATACGCTCTCGGTCAATAACAGGGAGGAAGAAGAGATTAATTTATACCGATTCATTTATCCATATGAAATGAGGGACATTGATGCATGCCTAAAATACCTAGTGATGCAGGAGAATCACCTTCAAGGTCAACAGTGCACACGTGGAGGCAATCAGAGGACATTTGAGCAATATCAGAATTTCAAATCGGGCATTAACTCAGAATTTAATTAGGTTGTTGAGATATTTTGTTGAGCAATTTGAATATTGTAACTTGTTTGAAAAGTCTCTAAGGACTGTAAGAAATCGCAAACATGGAGTGTTGACTCTGTTTGATAGTAATTAGCAGTTATTGTAATGGGATGGAGTAGGTAACAATTTTAAGTTTGAAATCATAGATTTCATAACAGGACGAGAGAGCTCACGGAGCCAGTCCTTAGATATTTTGATTTTTTCAATTTGTAATAGAGATATATAGAATAGAGTATGAAATGATTGTAGTAGAACCAAAGTAGAATAGAGAAGAGGAACACCATGTGTATTTTTTGTTTTTATGAATGAATAGAAGAGAAAAAAGTTGTCCCAAACTGGACTGTGTTCATATGAATGTGATTGCATGAATATTTCATTATGTATGTGGTATTTGTTTCATTCTTGTTCCTGTATGAGAGTTCGAGGAGACGATTTTATGAAATTGTAACAAAAGTGGATCAGTTCCAAGCGTTTCTCTTATGAACCATGTATGCAAGGTGTGCATTGACTGCGTCTTAGAACAACTGAGAGAGAAGGGTTCAGAGAGAGAATAGATGGAATTGGAGGATCCAAGTTCAAGGAATGCATAGAGGCTAGAAGCGACCAAGTTTCGAAGGAATAACCTAAGAGAACGCCAAGCAGGCATAAGGTATTTTCTTTTCAAGAAAAATCATCGAATCTGAGTTATTCGAGATCTTCAAATATAAGTTGTGCGTAAGAGGTCAAATCTTCAAA
>JASDQU010689440.1:17380-29821 GCA_032191745.1 Picea mariana | reverse complement strand
ATTTTGTATTATTTGATCAAAGTGCCTAAAAATGTGTTTTACAATGCTCAAAATGACAAATAGATGGCTCTAATGGCTTCAGAATGTCCAAAAAACCCTAGCTAGGCTTTTTCGGCACCTCGTTTGGCCAAAAATTGAAAAATATAGGCTTCCTGGAAGTTCCCCTTCAAACTTGTTGTCTCTGGATCGCCAAAATGCACCCTTGTTGCCTCAACCTAGCCCCCACGTGCATTTATGTGGAAAAACCTAGCACCGAGCGCAACCACACAACCAGTACAAACTGTAGAACTGTTACGTGTTGGCCCTTAACCGTCTAAGGCCCGTGGGCATATGAAGCACCATACGACCGCGCGCTAATATATAAAGGGCCAAAGTTTAAAACGGTTAGAAAAGGCACGCCCGTGGTCACATCGTATATCCATACAACCAGGGCTCATATGAAAAGGCTATATAATAAATGGTCGAAGGGCGCGCATATGGTAACGGTGGTTACATTGTATACACACGGGACCGGGGGTCGGGGCTAAGCCCCGACCCTGTCCGCGCCACAACATACAATATATTTAAATTTAAATATAATGTTTGCCATATATATAACAAGGCACATACGGTGGTGCACCGGTTGGGCGGCCCTTCCCAAGTCTCTTCCCCTGCCCGGAGGTCGCAGGGTTGAGTCTTATTGATTGCACAAATTTTAAACCAATATATAGGTGACACGTGGCGGCCATTGATTGGGCCATGTGTCACCATTCCATTCGCTACAAACAAACCACGTCATATGCCAACTGTCCACACAACTTCCTACCATGTGTCATACGGCCCTGCCACGTGTCGTACGATCTACCATGTTAGCATCCATACAGACTGTACGGACTGTACAGTCAGTGTCCCTTTTTTTTGCCTGTTTGTCATTTTGAACAGAACGCGATATCTCTCTCTCCCGACGTCCGTTTGAACCCAAATGAGTTGCGTTGGGTTCATGACGATGAGGGCTATGCTCCCGTTCGATTTGAAGTGATTCCAAGCACTTTTAATTTTGAGCAAAATTTGATCCCCTGGATCACCTGTGAAGCTTTGTGCCAAGAAAGAGGTCAGATCTGGAAGAAAGAGGTCAGATCTGTAAGCCCTATGCTCTGATAAAGGTATGAATAGTTAAAGGTCTTAGATCTGAAAGCTTTGTGCTCTATAGAAGTAAGATAAGTGGAAATTTTTGTTTCTGAAACATGAATTTAGGTATGCTTGATATATTTTATCCTAGCTTGAAAACTAGGGCATTAATAGATGAAAGAAAGTTTGATATGAATAGATCTGATAAAAATAATGATAGATATGTTATACCTATGCATAGAAAGAATGTTTAGACTAACAGTTGGATGCAGGATCCTAGAAAGAAATTTTTGCAAGCTAGCTACCATGATCCTAGTGCACAGTACAGAAGAGGTTGGGGATCATTTAAGAGAAAGAGAGGACTAACCCTATGTTACAGCTGCAGAAAACCAGGACATCTAGCCAAAAAGTGCCCTAGTGGAAGAACGAGTTGTCTCTGTTGCAAGGCTATGGACCATGAAGTATTAGATTTCCCTAGAATGATTGCTGAGCTTGAAAGAATAAATCAGAATGAAGGACACCCTAAGGCAGATCTAGAAATAGTAGAACCCCAGAAAGAATCAGAGATTATGTTATTGAAAACGAAAGAAACCCTGGATGAACATAAAAATGCCAGTTTGTCAGATATCTTCAAAGAAACGGATAAAATTGAAGTAAGAATAGGAGACTTCGACATTGACTGTGCTCTGGATGAAGGAACACAGATGAACATTATGACAGAAAGTACTTGTGAAACCCTCGGAAGGCCTGCTCTGGTGCCTTCGCTAAGAACAATATGATTATTTAAAGGAAAAATGGTAACCCTATGTGGAAGGATTACTCAGATAGCTATGAGCACCCATGGAGCTTCGACAAAGGAAGAATTCGAAGTTATCAAATTTATTGAGGACCATGCCCCATTTCCAGCTTTGTTAAGAAAGATCTGGATTGAAAAAGACCAGATCCGAAGAAAAGAAGAAGAGGAATCCCTAGAACAGAAGAAGCAAGAACTCATGGAATTTATGGTTAGAAGGGTCTCCTACTTGATGGAAGAAAAAGAGGACAGGCCTAAGCTATTGAACACCAAGGACTTGGATATCAAAGTTATAAGAATATTAGAGCAACCACAGAAGACCGAGCTACCTAATCCATATGATGAAAGAGTATTACCCTTGGAACTGAAGAAAGAATATCAACATTGAAAAGTGTCTATGATGAGAGAAGATAAGAATCAAAATGGAAAACGGATGATCGAGACAAAACTCACTGGGAAAAAGGCCAGGAAGCTAAGAAATAAGAAATCCAAGATCGAAAAGCTATAGAAGAATCCAAAGAAAACTTCGCAGAAGGAAAAACCACAGGAATCAAGCTTCGTCGAGATATCAGAACAACGACATGGGTCACTTTGACATGGCAAAGCAATACAATCGTTGGAATCCAATATAACCGTTCGGCTGCCGCTCTAAACGGGTCGGAAAGCATTTATGGCTTGCCACTAGACTATCAGACCGTGCCATAAAAGACAGAACATTAGTTAATGCAGCCTCATAACTATTGTAAGAAGACCTTTACTAAGTTTCCCTACTTAGTTTGTCATGCCACGCACCAAAAATACTTTTGCTAAATGAGAATTTGAGCCTGAAACTTGAGATTACTTCACCCTGTAATCATCGCCTTGTTTCCAAATCGTTCACTATAGCCTCTGAAGTCATTTTCACACCCAAGCTAGTCGACCCTAGCTTATATGTTAGATGAGCTCAGCGCTGTTGAGAAAGTAGTTGAAGAAGTTCTGATTGACTTAATGGCTGAGAGAGTCATGTCAAAAAGAATAAAAAGAACCGATGTAGAGAGAAGAACTAAGCACAAGGATGACATCGCAAATTCCAAGCTTATCCCACGCATTCTACCAACTTACTTTCCACCTCTAAGTGGTGCCATCAACTGTGACAGCGTACCTAAAGACTTCGAGTATGCCTTGATCACCGCGTACCTTCTGAAAGGGGTGTGCGCAATCCGCATTGATCAGGACAAGCTCGCAGCACTAAAGTTCAGTGATTTTAACCTTGGAGATCATAAATCTTACAGCATGTTAGCTCCGCATAAATACTTAACCAGAACCAAGGGAAAGAATTCTAAGATTGTCCCGTATTCATGGACCCAGAACCTCATGCAGTCCACACTACTTAATGTAATGAAGATCCCACACTTCGGCAGACACCAGGAAGTCAACGCATGTGTCAAGTTGTTGTTGTCCTGCTACCACGGAGGATACTTATGGTTGGATCACCGCATCACTGTGGATCTGACCTTGATCAATCAGATCACGGCACTTAGTATGCAAGGCCCTGATCCACAGGAGTTTTACTCAGGGAAGACCTCAGACCAAGCACTAGTGTAGAAGATAAAAGAAACTTATGGTGATGTTGAGAAGGGAACCTGAGGCTACAAGGTAGCCTCTATTGAGAATTGTGCAGTGCGCCTTGCCTGTCAGCTGATCGCAGGCAAGCTAGTTCACAAGAATAGACCAACACAGGTGACTGGATTTATAGTTGACCTTGCAGGGAAGTCTGCCGAGGGACTACAGATGAACTGGGCACAGTATCTTGTAAACCAATTGGAGGTTTATTGCAGAGAAGTGCAAGACCAAGGGTACAAGTTTCATTTTAGTTGGTTGCTCATACTAATTGCCTTCATCACTTGGGAGCTACCAGAAGGTGCCACTTTTTTGGAGATCGATCCTTTCGAACCACTGGCTGCAAAGTTTTGTATGCTATGGTACTCTAACGACATGAGAAAACAGTGGAATTCTAATGTCGTCTTCCACGCCTATTACATCTAATTGAAAAATGCAATCTAGTCTACACCGTGCATCACTCCAAACACACTTCATAGGTTTAGACCTTTGATAAAATTCAGCGCGAACTGCCACTTCACTTATATGACAGCATGCACTAATGAACACAAACAGTAGCTCCAATCATACTACAAGTTGACCGAAGAAGACTTGGAGTAGATTACCAAGGAATGGTCGGCAGACCTCCGTGTTCCAATGGACCTCGTAGAAATGTCCGACATGGAAATCCCTGAAGCTATGTTGGATACACCTGGACCAAGCAAGACTAAGAAGGATACTGAAACTCAATATGTCCGTAGCACATATACGAAGACCCCTTCGATCTCACCCGCACAGGGAGGTGATGGTGAAGAACTAGGTGGGATAGAAGTCGAGCAAAACAAAGGCAAGGTTACTCCGCCTAGAGAGGAGGAGGATCCCTCCAAGAAAAGGAAGACTACCCCACTAAATCCCTCATCCCGAAAGAAAGCTAAGGCCACCCAGACTATGTTCAAGACTACCCTCACACCAGATGACTTCGACTTCCTAACCATTACATTGAATGATGCTTCACAAGATATCGCAGAAAGACAAGAAGCAAAGCAGGAAGAGCTCTTTATCCGAATCAAGGGCGAACTCCAAGAAATGCAGCAGGTACTCCAGTCCAGTTGAATAGCCTCTATTTCACCCTTGATAGTTGAAACATCGGGAACAGGTGATGAGCCCACCCAATTACACTAGATCATCGATAAATTTGAAGCCCACCTTCAAAGATCCCAAGAAGACACAGCGCAAGCCACCCATGCTTTGACACAAGTACTTCTAGAACAACAGAGCAAGGAAGAACAGGAAAAGCTTGCCCTGAAAGCAAAGTGGGATGAGGAAAAAGCACAATTTCTAGCATAGCAACTTGAAGTACAGGAAAGGGTTCACAGAGCACTTTGCTCTGTGATGGTCATAGAAGTAAAGATTGAAGAATGTGTTCCACAGCAGGTGGCACAACTTGAAGAAGTAATCCAGCAACTTCAGCAGCAAATCGCAGATCTGGAAATTTGTACCGTGCCAGCGACTCCTCAAGAAATAAGAGATTTAAGGGAGGCAACTTCCCGTAGCACAGTCGACCAATTAAAAACCTTTGCCTTGGAATACAAGTAGTTGTGCGCTAGAAGCACCCAAACTCTTGAGAACCTCGCAGAGAATCCAAAGTTGCAGGCATTGGAGGCACAGCTCCAAGAAGCAACAGAGCATGCAGATATGCTACAAGTGTAGATGAAGGCCTTGACCCCAGTCGAAAGAATGAGGCGATTTGTATAACAATGCACAACTCAACAACAGGTACATATGCTGCAAAGTAAAGTGATGGAAGTCTCCCAATGACTTCAACCAATCCAAGAAAAGGCATGCCAACTGTTCACCGAAGTTGAAAGCCAGGGATCCAATCTTGAAAAGTTTTCATCACCACAGAACAACGCCTGTAAGGGCCAATAAATGACACAGTGATCCAGGAATTCACTGAGAAAGAGGTTGTCACACTGCAGCAAATCGAAGAAGCTCGAGCCAAGATCGAGGCATTTTTTACGGAGTTGATCAGACCAGAGTGACTCGGGACGAGTCACAGGTGATTTTGGGGGGCCTGTTGGCCCTTGACCATGTTTTGAGGAATACTTGGTCATATTTGACCATTTTGGAACTTCGACAACTTGTCAAAGATGGAGCACAACGCGAAGTGGAAATTAAGGGAGCTAGACCTATTTTTGGGTCCCTTTAGGGTTTTGGGATAATGTAACAGGAAAAAGGATGTCAGCTCGTGGGCTTACCCACGTTTAGGCCCACTTTTGTATGTATAAATAGATGTATAGATGAAGTAAGTAAGAGAGGATAAGTTGGATCTATGTGATCGTAGAGTTGTAAGTGTGCTAAGTGATGATAATGACTATAAATGCTCTGTGCATATTGTAAGAGGCTAAGTGAAATATATTATAGAAGCTCTGTGCTTTTAACGCAAGGAAGAAGGATCTAGCAAGATGCACAGATCTTATGTCCTGTGCGAAGTCGGGATTGTTGAAGCTTTGTGATGTAACTGCTTGGCCGAGATAATAAAGAAGAAGACTTTGTGGATGTAGCCCCAGGGTGGGGGTGAACCACAGTAACTCTATGTATTGTGCTGATGTGTTTGTCTTTCTCTTGCTAAGTTCTTTGATATGTTTAGATATATCTATTAATGCTTTGTTCTTATGATATATGAATTCATGTTAGATCTGATATGTAATATTCTTAGTGCTTGATCTATTGAATCTAATATGTTGTATGTTGCCAAGTATTGGAATTAGCTTAGATCTAAGTATATAATGTGAGGTTCTGTGTTATCGGCGAAGTGCGATAAGGGTTGATTCTAGGTGAATTGTTGATGCTAAGTGTTGCGCTAAGTGTGTGACCATAGATATGTGTCCCAGCTACGGTTACAGACGCCTGAGTCCTACAACCACCCATGCCTCTACCTCAGGTGAGACTTCATCTACTTCACAGGTGTTGCTGAAAGGGTCGGTAGTTAGGGTTTTGTTGGTACGCTCTTGAGCATTGAACCCTAGGTATGCCCCTGTGCCAACATTCACCATGTTCCAACCTTGACAAGTGTTCAGGGCCTTTGTTCATTCTTCCTAGCTTAATGATGATCTCAAAATCTTATTCTTGAAATAGAAGAATCCATCTGCATATTCTCCCCCCCAACACTGGCTTGTTGACTAGGTACTTCAACATGGAGTGGTATGTGAACATTTTAAAGTGTTCCCCCAACAAGTAGTGGCGAAAGTTTTGCAGCGCATACACCATGGCTAATCCTTCTCTCTCTGTAGTGGTGTAGTTAATTTCAATTGTAGATAGATTCCTACTAGAAAAAGCTAATGGATGGTCAATATCCCCTTCTCCAGGTTGTGCCAATACTGATCCCAATGTGATATAAGAAGAATCGACATGCACATGAAATTATTTGGTCCAATCTGGAAAAACCAGAATGGGCGTTGTTGTAACAGATATTGAAAATTTCCGATATTACTTAGGCACTTGTATAATTCAATATGGAACTTATGTTTTGACAGAAATCTAAAATGGCACACAGGAGTGGAGCTAATACTTGTCCAGTGCACCAGTAGTAATAATTTTCAGATAACGTTACCTGCACTTGAAGTAGCCTATCAACATGCCAGGGTTCGAAATATACAAGTGAAAGTTGGAATCTTGGAGTGATGTTGTTGGAGAATCTGAGAAGGACGTGCTTGAATCAGCTTGCTGGGCCAATAGAAATCAACTTCTATTAAGCTATTTAAGTGATGTCAAGTATGTTCTACAAATACGAGACTTGCAATCTGGAAATTTGCTTCATATTTTGCCAATAGATATTGGATCAGTTTCTGGAATATTAGGAAGGTGTAAAGACAAGGAGATATTTATTGGTTTTACAAGATTTCTTACCCCTGGCATTATCTATCGATGCAACCTAAATGTGTAAAAAATAGGGTTTGTGGTTTTTAGAGAGACTGTTGTTCCAGGCTTTGATCGGACAGAGTTTGAGGCTAAACATTTTTTCATAACCAGCAAGGATGGAACTCATATACCAATGTTCATTGTATCCAAGAAAGGCATTGCTCTTGATGGTTCTCATCCAGCTGTATTATATGGTTATGGGGGCTTTAACATTAGCATCACCCCAAGCTTTAGTGTTGGTCGCATTGTCATTTCAAGACATTTAGGGGCAGTTTTTTCTATTGCAAATATTCGTGGTGGCGGTGAATATGGAGAAGAATGGCATAAATCAGGCTCTCTTGCCAAAAAACAAAATTGCTTTGATGATTTCATATCTGCCGCCGAGTTCCTTGTATCAAAGGGGTATACACAACCTAAGAAGTTATGTATTGAAGGAGGCAGTAATGGTGGAATTCTTGTTGCAGCTTGTACAATCAGAGACCTGACCTATTTGGTTGCGCACTGGCTCATGTGGGTGTTATGGACATGTTGCGTTTTCATTTGGCCATGCATGGTTCTTCAGATAAGGAAGAAGAATTCCATCGACAGATTAAATACTCACCATTGCGTAATGTAAAGACATCATGGGAGATACCCGAACATAATTTACAATATCCTGCTACAATGTTATTGACAGCAGATCATGACGACTGTGTTGTGCCACTCCACTCTTTAAAACTCCTAGCAACGATGCAATATATTCTATGTAAGAGCATGGAGAATAGCCCATAGACCAACCCCATTATTGGCCGAATTGATACCAAACCTGGCCATGGTACAGGAAGGCCGACCCACAAACTGATTACTAAAGCGTTTCTAGGAAGCAAATACTTCGAACCTGCATTTTCCATTGCAAGTCAGTGTGATCACCATCCAAGTTGAAATCAACAGAACTTGATGAAGAAACTGCTGAGAACCTTCAGGATCTAATGGAGCAGGACTATGCGTTAGTTCCAAATGCCGTGTCATGGTTTACCAGAGAGGCTTGTCAACTGGATGATTTGGAGGATGCGGACGAGGGTGAATTCCACGAAAGGCAGCATTGTTTAAAGACGTGGACCAGCTCCTGAGTGAAAACAGAAAATAAATCACCAAATACATTACAACATGTGCCGCATGCACGAAACACCACGAAGAGCACCAATCTCTCCATTTCGGGATTTTGATCATCGTTTTTAACATTATGTTACTTCCTCCGAAAGTCCAAAAGCCGAATTCATGGTTCCATCATTGCGCCGACGGAGAGGGCTTTGTGTTGATGCAACGGCTTGAAGGGTTTTGAGATGACGAACAATTGTAGCAGCAGCAGATTTTTTGGCAGCAGGTTTTGGAGTTTCTTGTAACATAGTAGGAGCTTGCGGTGATGATGAACAAGGACAGATGTTCCTGACAAACATGAAGATGTCGGGTGTTAGTCTTCCACAATTAAGGATCAAAACAGGGCCGACTGGATAGTGTGCATGTCTGGTTGATGCTAAAGGCAAACGTACCATGTGTCCTTGCCTGTCTGATGCAGTTAGACTCCAGGCCAGTGAGCTGAATGGTGATGATTTTAGAGGATCTCAGTGGGTTGTGCTGAATGGGTATGGATTCTATGGCCAAAAGTTGGGGGAGAAAGCTGTTAGTTTGGCAAAGCAAGATGGTGCATGTATATCAATTGATTTGGCTAGTTTCAAGGTGGTTCGGAACTTTAGATCACAACTGTTAGATTTATTAGAGTCTGGGAAAGTAGATATTTGTTTTGCAAATAAAGATGAAGCAAGAGAATTGATGAGTGGTGAGCCTAATGTAGATGCAGAGTCTGCTTTGGAGTTTTTGGCCAAATATTGTAGATGGGTCATAGTAATGCTTGGTCCCAAAGGCTGCATTGCTCGAAATGGGAAAGAGATTGTTCGAGTTCCAGCCATCGAAGGGGCAGATGTCATTGATACAACTGGTGCTGGGGATTTGTTCACAAGTAGTTTTCTATATGGAATGATAAAGGGCCTCCCATTAGCTGACTGTTGTAGAATGGGATGTTGCAGTGGTGGTGTTGCGGTGCAGAGACTTTCTAAGAAATATTCAAGTGTATCGTTTTAAATCAAACAAAGCGAGATGCTGATAGTCTGCCAATGGCACTGGGTCGGGTCCTTTCCCGTGAATTTTTGCATGGTGATATTTCACTGAATCAGTGAGAGAAGACACTTGTTGGCTTTCACGAAGGGATGCTTTAACGCGCTGATTGCTACTGATGTAGCTGTCTGTGGTCTTGATATTCCTAATATTGATCCGGTTATTCATTATGATTTGTGCGCATGGAGGTGGATCAAATACATATACTATTATAAACAGTTCAGAAATTAGGATTTTGTTTGTACTTTCAAATTAATTTGGATTACTGTTATGATTAGTTAAAGACGGTTGAAGTTAGTTCATTTTCAGTTAGCTATCCTATGACGCGGATTCAACCTCCTTGAGAGAGGGAATTTATATAGTGGTTCATTCATTGTAAAGGGCGAGCCTGGGGGGAAACCTCTTTTGGAGAGAGCTCCTTTTGAACACAGAGTTATTTTTAAAGCCCGGAATGGAGTTATACAGAGTGACATGTTTACTTGACATTGTGAGATTCATCACGGTCAATTCTTTCACTATGTTCTCTTTTTTGTCATATTTTCCATCTGTTCCTTTATTGACTGAGTTAAAATCTGTTTGGAATTCATTTTACATTCTCCTTACACATAGTTGATAAGTGTTCTGTTTTGATGGTGACTAGTCACAATTCACTCCAGATAAGTGCTCTGCATCTAGTTATCAGCCTTTAGTTTTTTCCTCCAAAGTTGTAGTGAAAATTCATCCTTGATAGATGCTTTCACTGTGATGGCCTTTTCCTTTTCTTTTTCTGCTATTATATCATGATTATTTATAGCTGAAAGATAGACTTACTTTGCCTCATTTTCCGCAAGTAATATGATCACTGCTATAATCTCTTTTCTTTGGTTTTCACTTGACTCCATCGCCCAATAGGTCTTTTCAAAATCCATGCAACCCCCAACCTTATTAAAATTCTTCTCTGATAAGAAATCTGACCTTCTTACTGTGATTATTGAATATTCCTGAGTAAAGAGCCCTTGGCTGTTGAGAGAACTATCTCTGAGTGTATTAGGTCAGAAGTACACTCAAAATCAATTTTCAGGGATTGGCTTGTTGCAACCCAAGTCAAGTTCTGAACAACAAATAATTTTTTCTTTTTAAAATGTGCTAAGGCTTGGCTCTATTACAACCTAGAGTCAACTCTTGTGACAACAGGCACAGTGACCATCTTTTGTTTCAGTGTGTTGAAGCTCTGTTGGCATTCGTCTGTCCAGCCAAACTGACAATCCTTCTTTAGCAACTTCTCCATCGGTGTTGTAATTTGGGCGTAGCATTTAATGAAATTCTTGTAATAGCCAGTATGTTCGAGCACAGTGCACAGTTGTTTGACTGATGTGGGAGGTGGAAAATCAACTATAATTTCAATTTTGGATGGATCAACCAACAATCCCTGCTTACATACAATATGGCCTAATAGCACTCCAAATGGGGAGAAGAAGATGCACCTCTTCATATTTAAATCAATTTGACACTACTTGCATTTATCCAACATTAGCCTTAGACATTCAATATGATTTTTCAACAAACTAAACACAGTCCAGTCATCAAAATAGGATTCTAAACATTTATGCAAAAATTCTTTGAACGCTTCGACTACCACCCTGGAAACGATGGCTGGGGAATTCTTCAGTCCAAAAGGCATCAATGTATATTGGTAGGATCCCCATTCTGTGGCAAATGTTTTCTTTTTATGGTTCTCCTTGGAAATCCAGATCTGATGGTATCCTGAAAAGCCATCTGTAAGAGAATATACCTCCTGGCCTCCCACATTGTTTAATACTTCGTCAGTGAATGGTGTAGGGAAAGGGTCATGCAGACAAGCATCATTCAACTTCCTGAGATCTATGTAGATCCTGATCTTACCTGTCTTCTTGTCTTGCACCACCATAGGGATGATCCACTCTGACTCTTCGACAGGTTCTATAATCCCTGCTTCCAGCATTCTGTCGAGCTCAATCTTTATTTTTTCCTTGTATTTCGGGTTCAATCTATAGGGTCTTTGCTTGACTGGATTCACACCTGGTTTCAAAGGCATTCTCATCTCTCCCATAGGTCCTTTGATACCCTTCATATCAGTGAACTTGGTCGGAAACAAGTCTTGATATTCATGCAACAATTCTGTAATCTTGTCAATGGTAGCAGCATCCCAATAATCTCTGAAATTAGCAAGCTTCGGTGTTTCCTCTATTCCAATATTGACTTTTTTAATCTTGATTGGTTGATCAATAAATGGTATCTCAACTCCTGGTCCTTCCACATATTTGTGGACTTCTGTTTTGGTGATATTCACCTTCCTCGGATCATCATCGTCATCAGCATTGATGTTGTAGCAACTCTGCAATTTTTAGAGAGGCGCAGTCCATTCGTCCTCTTATTTTTCCATTGGGAGGATAGAGGCCTCTTCAAAGAATTTCTGTCTCACAATCTGCAATTCTTGATCGACTAACGGATATTGACTCTCAAATAGAAAGGTGGTTACAAAATTCTGAGTCATACCTTCCCAATCTATAGTGACGAGGCGCAACTCTACTTGAAGGTACCAGTTGATAGGGGTCGTGTCCAGCGTGTTAATGAATCTGTGCACCCATTGTTCTCGGGGAATGTCAGTCCATGCCTCTTCACAACTTCGCACATGGTCCTTTGGGCAACTTCGACCGGTATACCTTACTTCGCAACTTGTTGCTTGTGCTGAGAATCGCGTTGTCATCAAGGTTCGACATTGTGTCCAGTCTGTGATATTTCTTTTATGTGTCCCCCACCATATTTATGGTGTAGCTTTCAAGGCCTCATCCATTTCCAATAAGCGTTGTTGTGTTGGTACATTTGTTTCAAAATATGATAGGAAGGTTTCTAAAGGGTTCAGCCCATCAAAT